>CAUYLG010026061.1:0-18730 GCA_963573385.1 Cacajao melanocephalus | reverse complement strand
ATTTTTGCAATCTACCCATCTGACAAAGGACTAATATTTAGAATCTACGAAGAACTAAAAGAGATTTACAAGAAAAAGCAAACAAGCCCATTCAAAAGTGGGTGAAGGACATGAACAGACACCTTTATTTCAAAAGAAGACATATATGAGGCCAACAAACATATGAAAAAATGCTCATCAACACTGATCATTAGAGAAATGCAAATCAAAACCACACTGGGATAGCATCTCATGCCAGTTAGAATGGCAATCATTAAAAAATCTGAAGAAAACTGGAGCTGGAGAGGATGTGGAAGACTGTGTGGTGATTCCTCAAGGATCTAGAAATAGAAATTCCATTTGACCCAGCAATCCCATTACTAGATGTATACCCAAAGGATTATAAATCATTCTGTTATAAAGACAGATGCACACGTATGTTGACTGTGGCACTGTTTACAATAGCAAAGACCTGGAACCAACACTAATGCCCATCAATGATACACTGGACAAAGCAAATGTGGCACATATACACCATGGAATCCTACACAGCCATACAAAATAATGAGTTCATGTCCTTTGTAGGGACATGGTTGAATCTGGAAACCATCATTCTCAGCAAACTGTCACAAGAACAGAAAACAAAACACAGCATTGTCTCACTCACAGGCAGGTGTTGAACAATGAGAACACTGGGATCTGTTAGGGGATGGAGGGCTAGGGGAGGGACAGTGGTGTCAGGGAGGTTGGGGAAGGTAACACTGGGACAAATACTTGATGTAGGTGACAGGGGGATGGAGGCAGCAAACCACCTTGGCATGTGTGTACCTATGCAACAATTCTGTAAGATCTGCACATGTACCCCAGAACTCAAAGTATAATAAAAGAAAAAAAATTAATGCTACATATGTCATTGAGGGAAACAAGTGGTATCAACTAAAGGTAAAGCTGACAGATGCATGCTATTTGGCTTTAGACACTGAAATAGAGAAATGCAGTAAGATCAGTATAAAAATAATACAAGAAAGCAAAGTATAGCACAAGTCAGGAACCTCTAAATAATTTAATTCAAAACCATAATTTAATTCTGTATTGTCTGCTAGCATTTTATTATCTAATAATAATAAATAAATAAATATTACCTGCTATATATTATTTTTAATAGTGTTCTTTTTATAAAGAAATTATTTTAAATGATATTTTGTTTTCAGTATCTTTCTCCAGGGACTTTTTCCTCATTGCTCTTTAAAATTATGGAGACAGTGGATATGGACTTCGAGACATATAAGGAAATTAATTTCATAATACATTATTAAGCATTTGATTCAGTAGCCCAAAGGCTTGTTATAATATTTAAGTATTGCTAAAAATGAAAAAGTATCCATAATACACTACAGAGTAAATATAGGTAATAAAGAAAAAAGTAAAGAGATTGGATCTATGAAATTTATTAAAAATCCCTCAGATAGAAATAAAAAAACAAATACATATTAAAAAATACATACAATTTTGTATAAATACAAAAAAATAAATGCCTTCTATCAACCAGAAATTATGGGGATAGATAGCAAGGAGACAGATTATAATGACAATGTGGAATAAACCAGAGTGTAATAAATACACTGCAGCAAAAAGCCAGGTGAAGGTAATGGCAGAATTGAAGAAATACCTTTGTCAAATGAACACATACAAAAGCAGAAAAAGAAGCTGTAAAATCATTAAGGAAATAACAAATTTGCATTCTCAGTTGTTGAATCTGTTACCCTTCACTGATACCCACTGCTCCCAGACTAAATGAAAGAAGAAACCCCCTCACAGGCATTTGCCTGTGCTAAATTCTAAAGCTAACACTCTAAAGAAAGTAGGCAGCCCTCCTAGTGTGGGTGTAGATGCCTGAGAGTAATGGAGAACACTGTTTGTAGACCTCATAACACATTCAGGGAGTCCAAAAGAAGCAATTCAAAGACAAAAATACAATAATATCCTTCATCACCAAACAAAGTTCCCAAGACAGAAGGGATGAGAAGGAGTAAAACAGACTAAATATGACCAATAAGAGTAGAAGTAAAAGAAAGTATGGAAATTAAAAGCATAGTAACAATAACAACAACAAAAATAATGTAATTAACGATAATTATACAGTTATAATACAGCTATTTATTAGTTATGAATAGATTGTTTTTCCAAGACTTATTCTAAATACTTGATTCGTTACTGTCATTTTAATGTTCCCGACAACCACAGTAAGTAAGTGTAGGATAAGAGAAAACAAGTCATAGAGAGTTTGTAAAATGTTCTTGGTCGTATGATCAATGGATAACGGCTATAGATTTTTTCACTTTAAATAAAGGGTAACAATTAGGTCAATTAAGTACATTATCTTGTCAGAAGTTAAGAAACATTAGAAATGTTATTTGAAAGCAGGCGTTTGATCTTCAGAAATACATGAGATTAATCATACTCTATCAAATCTCTCAACAATGTATTACTAGTAAAGGCTGGCGTTTTTTTTTTTAAAGAGACATACATAGGAAAATATTTATACTGTTTTACCAAAGCAAAGATTGAGATGACGCTAACATTTTGTACAAATCAATAACAAAAATAGACACTAGCTCATATTTAGTTCTGTGAAAAACTAGACTTTACAGAAAATGTGTCATTTGCCTTGTTTCTCTTAAGCTACATTTCTCAAACCTTCGTTATATTGAAACAGAAACACACACACCCAAAATTATGCCCCAAATTGATAGTCACAAGTGTGTCTTACAATGCATGTGTGTTCACAAAAAAAATGTTTATTAACTAAATTTTGGTTGAGGTCAGTTAAATGTTAAAGTGGAAAACAGTATCTCCTTTTTAAAATTAATTAATTAATTAAAAAAAATTTGAGACAGGGTCTCACTCTGTTGCCCAGGTTGAAGGTTGTAGTGAGCCATGATTGCACCACTGCACTTCGGCCTCTTGAGCTCAAGTGATACCCCCAACTCAGACTCCCAAGTAGCTGGAATGACAGGTGTGTGCCACCATGCCCAGGGAATTTTCTTTATTTTTGATTGAGACAGGGTCTCCCTATGTTATGAAAGATAGTCTTGAACTCCTGGGCTCAAGCGATCTTTCTGCCTTGGACTCCCAAAGTGGTGGGATTATAGGCACGAACCATTGTGCCCTGCCAAAAATAGTATCTCTTAAACTCTGCATATGGTTTATAAAATATACAGAGTTTACAATAACTGCTTTTGGCACTATCTCTATGAATAATGATTATATATTTATTCAGAAGGGTAACCTGATTTATATTTTACATAATATTTGAAAGGCAGCACACCCTATTTTATAACCATAGGTTGGGAGGGAAAGGACACTGGACAATGAGTCAAGTTACTGTAATATCACTAGTTGCTCCACATTAAACTATGTGAATTTAGGTGATTATGGTACATACTGTCTAATGTTTGCTGACAGTTAACAAATTGCTTTATTATACATGAACTCATTTGATTGCCATACTGTGAATTAGGTACCATTATTATCTATCCATCAGTTTGAAGCCTAAAATCACAAAGCTTCAATGCTTTTACTTCAGGTCTTACTTGAAGGAAAAAGGTAAACCTAGAAATAATTCCAGAATTTTGGTACTGGATACAGTGCTTTTCAATAGACATTATTTCTCATTTTCATATTAGACGTGAGAATCCAATTGAATATTAGATCTAAAAGTGGTAGTAAACTATAAAACAGTAGACAAAACAAAGGCTCAAAGGCCCAATTATTTTTCTAAATTATTTCTGAAGATCCGTTATTTCTTAAAATTATGAGTTAGTTCTAAAAGGCAGATAAGAGATATTCATGATAACTTTAAAATCATTAAAAATAAAAGTAGTAAGCAAACCAGTACAGAATTGTGGGGGAGAATTTTCTTTTTCTTCAGCCCTCACAGGTTATTGGATGGACCCCTGTAGCAAAAGACAGATCAACATAAGAAAAAATTAACAGAAGTCTGTTAGCATGTATGTTTCATATAAACATGGTGGATAGTCAGGAAGTAAGTGTTTTTTTAAGAGATGTCTTCAAATTCTAGCTCAAATAGCATCTTTAACAAAGAATAGTAAATGTTTAGAGAACTGAGTCTCTAGGGGTTGTTGCTTGTGTAAAAGTTAATAAATGGCAGACAAAGGATAGTTAGTAAAGCTTATATATTCCTCAGTTGCCGTCCTCAGGGAGATAATGGTCTAAAGTTGTCTTCTGTGGTTTATCTTTATTCTCCCTAGCCAAAGAGGGGACAAGATGGCTTTTATCTTTGTAAATTTATAGCTTACTTTAAAAAAAAAAAATAAAGACAGTCCAGAAAGCCTTTCTGCACCTACTTCTTCTTAATTGCCTTCAATTAAAACAATTCAAGGCCAAAAAGGCATATTTGTGAATGCTATATTCTAGACTCCCATAGTATAAAAGTATAAAAAGAAATGTGGAAGTCTTCTTTGTGACCTGATCCATTTTCCACTCCCTAGAGAATCTACTAGTAATCTACCATCACACATATATATAGCCTATTGCTTGTTCTGTAAGAACTAATTGAAAAAATTAGTTACACAAAACTATCGAATAATAATTATACATTAACCTATGTGTGGAATGGTTAATTTGTGTTAACTTGACTGGCCTAGAGATGCTGAGGTAACTGATAAATCATTATTTCTGACCATGTTTGTGAGAGTGTTTCCAGAAGATATTAACATTTGAATCAGTAAACTGAGTAAAGAAGATCTTCTCTCACCAATCTTAGTGGGCATTGTTCAATTCGTTGTAGGCCTGAATAGGAAAAATTAATGGAGAAAGCAAATTTATATCTTGTGAGGGTTCAAAAGTCCATTAGTACTACTGTTTTTTAGGCCTTTGGTCTTGGAACCACTGATTCCCAGATTCTTAAGCTTTCAGCTTGGACTAGAAGTAAATAATCAGCTTTTCTGGGCTTCCCATTTGCAGATGGCAGATCATGACATATTTCAGCCTCCATAATTTTATGAGCTAATTTCTCATGACAAATCTTCTGTTGGTTCTGTTTTTCTCAAGAACACTGACCAATACTGAATGCAATTCAGGAGTCAGAGGGTACTGTCTATGATGATGTAATGACTTGCAAAGCACAGCAGGCAGCAGGTAAAAATAGTTTTCTACATATTTTTCTCTAACAGTAATGTAGGCAATTTGAAATTAACTTATAAGTTAAAAACTCTGAAAACAATCTACAAATATCTAAAGTGTTTCAAATCCAAGCCCTTCCTTTGTGTTTTCATATCACACTAGATTGTTTTTAGTTTTTAAAGTTTTTTAAAAATAATATAGAAGAAAAAAAGAACTACAAAGTTTTCCAGACTGTGTCACAAGACTTTTAGAGATTACTGTTTCTCTTCAATTGCTTCTTTTATGAAAACATTTTCTTCCATGCCTCAATAAAGTTACTTCTCTTTTACAGCAAGTACAAATAATCTTTTTTTTCTTATTGTGTGATACTTTGAATTTTCTAAATCTTGGATTTACACCTTGGAATACCACACAAACAAACATAAAACATAACACATGTAATATTACCTAACTTCATGAGCCTGCCAACAATTTTAGATGACCTTCTCTTAGAGATAAATATAATTCAAATAAAAAAATTTAAAACTTATGAGTTTCAATAACTTGGTAATATGTTTTAAAAACTAAGCACTAAAAGTGGTTTATTTCTTTTTATTTATTTATTTTTCTTTCTTTCTTTTTTTTAAACAGGGTCTTGCTCTGTCACTCAGGGTGGAGTACAGATCTTGGCTCACTATAGCCTCTACCTTCAGGGTCCAAGCAGTCCTATCACCTCAGCCTTCCAAGAAGCTGGGACCACAGGTGCACACCACCATGCCTGTCAAATTCTTTTATTTATTGCAGACATGGGATTTTGCCATGTTGCCCAGGCTAGTCTCAAATTATTGAGTTGAAATGATCTGCCTGCCTCAGCCTCCCAGACTGCTGGAATTACAGGCGTGAGCCACCATGCCTAAGCCTACTTCTTGAAATAGTTAAATTATCCTCAATTGATCATATTGGCTTTTTAAAAACTGATCTTTATTGTGACAAAACAGTTATAAAATAATCTAATTTTTACTTTTTGTTAAATCTACACACCTAGAAATGTACTATGCAAATATATTTATTAAAATGAACATCTTGGTGGTATGTTGTGGCTGATGCCTATAATCCCAGCATTTTGAGAGGCCGAAGACGGAGTGTATCTTGAGCTCAGGAGCTCAAGACCAGCCTGGGCAACATAATGAGCCCTTATTTCCATAAAAAAAAATTTAAAAATTAGCCAGTCATGATGGTGAGCAACTGTAGTCTCAGCTACTCCAGTAGCTGAGGCAGAAGGATCACTTGAGCCCAGGAGTTCAAGGCTGCAGTGATCTGTGATTGTGCCACTGCCTTCTAGCCTGGGCCACAGAGCAAGGCCTTATTTTAAAAAAAATTTAAAAAAAAGGGGAAAAGAAAATAAAATGTACATTCCAAAGATACTATAAAGGTATATTTTTATGGACTGTGCATTACATAGGATCTAAACAGATTGTAGTATTATTATATTCAATTATGCATGCAAGTTTTATGTAATAAAATTTTTCATAAAGAAATAAAAATATTTGTCATGACAGTGGGAACAAAAATATACATTTGTGAGGATATTTTTGTTTTTTTTTTTAGGATGACAAGCCTGAATCTTTTTGCTATAATGATGCTTTTATTTTCTTCTACATTATGACTTCTTGTTTTAATATATAATTGTGGGCAATCTTCATATTAAGCACATTTTCAAATCAAATATTTAGTTCAACAGTATGTAAAGTTAGATTTGATAACTTTGGCTCTTATTTTAGATAACAAATCCTTAATAAGTAACAGTATTAGTCAGGAAGAGTTACATTTCTACTCAACATTAAATATTCTGTCTTTTCTAGTTTAGTAAACTGTCCAATATCTTGTAACCACTTAGCAAATTCTAATTGACTTGAATGGCAAAGTCAGAATCAGTTAAACTTTTTGAGGTTGGATTTACATTGCCACAAAGTGAAGGTATAATTTAATATGTTTAATAAGTAACAGACTGTATTAGGTAACTGGAAAAAAGTGCAGCACCCTAGTGCCCTAATATATTTGTATCACTACTGTTAAACATACTTTTTTTTTAGGAAAATACATCCATATATTAACTGTTGGACAATCAATAATTTTTTAAAAATAGAATTAATGTTCAGAAGATAACACAAGTAAATTTAAATCTATAATTTTTTGGTAACTCATATTTAAATATAATTGATAGAAATTAGAATTTAATACAAAGTTTTTAAAAATTTTGTTTTATTGTACTTTGGGCTCTGAGGTACACGTGCACATCCCGCATCCTGCAGGATTCTGCATAGGTATATACATGTCACTGTGGTTGCTGTCTCCATCCACGCCCCCCGCTGTCCCTCCCCACTCCTCTGCCCAGCCCAGTGGGTGGTGTTCTCTTCCCTGTGCCCAAGTTTTCTCATTGTTCATCACCCACCTATGAGTGAAAACATGCTCTCTGTGTTTGGCTTTCTGTTCTTGTGTCAGTTTGCTGAGAATGATGGTTTCTAGATTCATCCATGTCTCTACAAAGGACATGAATTCATCGTTTTTAAATTTTTTGTTTGTTTTTTGATACACAGTCTTGTTCTGTCACTCAGGCTGGAGTGCAGTGAATGCAGTTGCAGTGAGTGCGATCTCGGCTCACTGCAGCATCTGCCTTCCTGATTCAAGCAATTTTCCTGTGTTTCTCGTGGTCTGCACAAATTCCATTACCTATTTTGAAATCCTGGTTTAGTCTGTATGAATCTATATTCAAGATCACATCTACTTCATCAACAAAACCCTCCCAAGTAGCTGGGATCACAGATGTGAACCACCACACTCAGCTAATTTTTGCATTTTTAGTAGAGACGGAGTTTCGTTATGTTGGCCAGGCTGATCTCAAACTAATAGCTTCAAGTGATCCGCCCACCTCAGCCTCCCAAAATGTTGAGATTGCAGAAGTGAGCCACCGCACCTGGCCTATATTTAATTTAAAAATATTTTCTTGACCTCTTATTCTTTCATACTCATCAATCTGTATACTCATTATATAATCAGCAACAATTTAGACCATTAATTCTGCAAGGAAGTAAATAGTAATACTTAGTGAACGTTTACTTTGCTTGCAATAAATTTATTTTTCTTCTTAATGCTCCTCTCCACTCTCTTTCCATATCTACTTATTGTCTTTCTAGGGACATGATTCTGAGGAAAAGGATTGCAGCAGCATTGCTTGGTTGCCGATTTTATATTTCTCCTTATTGTGATGGAGAGATTTTATGTAAAGATCATAGAAAGATCATTTTTCTTGTCAAAGAGGTATTTGTCAGAACAAGTAGATTATTTTGTAACAAACTTTCTGTCACATGAGAAAGTAGAATAGATTTGCTAATCAGTGCTCAACTTTTTAAATGTGGGGAAAAAGCCATTTCTCAATTACTATATGTGTCTTACATAAGCATAGGGTGGTGATCTAATAAATGCTTGTAGCAAAAATCAAATATAAAATAATTTGTGATATTGAAATGTGAAAAGTTCTCTTTTCCCCCTTTCAAGGCATGTGATAGGGGTGTGATTCGCTTCTTCATTGCTCCGCGCTCGAACATCTAGGGGAGCATATAGACTCGCAGGCTGTGGGGCTCCAATCCCACAGCAATGTTTAGGAGTGGATATGTACAGCCTGTAGGTTCTAAACAGACACATATGTCTGACACTTTAGAAAGTGCAGCCTCAGGTTAGCTTTTATGTTCCCTAAAACTCATCTTTATGATAGTTGCACTAAGTATTGTGAGTGGAAAATAAGCAAACTGTTTGTATAGTAAATTGCAAATTATGTAGAAGTGCAACATTATTAGAAAGACTCATAAACAAGGAGGAGAACACAAAGTGTCTTCTGTTGCTGAAGTAGATGTGATCTTGAATATAGATTCATAAGAAAGACCAGGATTTTGGATTAGGAAATGAAATTTGTGCAGACCTCTTTATATAGTAGATTTCATTTACAAAAAAAAAAAATCAAATTAAAATATTGTAATTCAATAATTCCCAGTTGAGAGAACTTGCTTGTAAATAAATGCACAATGTAACTACAGAATAATTTTGTTTAATAATAAGACCTGAGATCTGAATCTCAGAAGCCAAACTGAACGGAAAGATATGTTACTTTACTGTCTAGTGACAGT
This sequence comes from Cacajao melanocephalus, assembly GCA_963573385.1. Classification (NCBI taxonomy): domain Eukaryota; kingdom Metazoa; phylum Chordata; class Mammalia; order Primates; family Pitheciidae; genus Cacajao; species Cacajao melanocephalus. Next base: position 9,446 of record CAUYLG010026061.1, on the reverse strand, counting down.
TAATTGAAATTTTCCTATTTAGCTTTAAAGTTCCATAGCAAAAAATTTCAACTTAAAAATTTGGCTAGTATAATTTTATGTATAAATATACATTTTTATCTTTTGCAAAATTTGATTTCTGCTTCCTACACCTTAGCTCCTAGAGACTCTTTCAGGGCAGTATGCTAGGCCAATTACAGGAGTCACCTCTTTTGTTTTCCTTTACTCAATGATCCTCTTTTCCCTTTACTCAATCACTATCATTGCCTAATGTCCAGTGTTATGAAAAATCTTTTCATATATTTTTTTCTTTTGTTAAGGAGAATATAAATTTGATCCATATTAGTCTATACTAGATAGAAATAGATGTGACTCTTATACATTTTATTAATTATTGAGTCACTAAGTCATTTGTGTATTAGATATGATGGTTCAATACTGCTTAAATTTATTTTATCTTTACTTTATTAATTTTTTGTTTTTTCGAGACAGAGTCTCACTCTGTTGCCCAGGCTGGAATGCAGTAACACGATCTTGGCTCACTATATTAATTTTTTAATTTAAATTAAAGATTAATATATCTAAGTCATAAGTATGTGGAATACTACTGTATTTGGTTAATAACATTACAACATATATTCAGTGTTTATATTGATACAGGAGTGCTGGAAAGAAAAGAGTGTGGTCCCTTTAAATGATACGGAAGCAGAGAAGGGAAGTGGTGGGTAGAGAAAGGCCAGTCGCTGGCTAAGGTTCCAACCCCACAGACCTAGGTGAGGACAGGCACTCCTGCTTTGGCACCCAAATGTTGCATTTTCCAAGACCACCCTGACCTGCCGCAACCCCATCCTGGGCCATTGAAAACCCAAGACCCTACTGGGCAAACACGCATGCGGCTAAACCTCCAAAGGAGCACATCAGTGGAAGGAGACACAAGTGGCTAGATAGGGAAGAGGATGTTGAGGGAGCACTCCTACAGAAAAGCAGGCTAACAGATTCCAGCATGCTGGCAAGCCATCCACCTGTGGGACAAGACAGAGTTTGGACGGGGCAGGCAGAGGAGAGCCCAGGCCATTGACCTGCCTGACTCCGGGAAAAACCATCTCACTTCTGGCCCCCTCGTCTGCTGAGAACTGCTTCCACACAATAAAATCTTGCACTCATTCTCCAAGCCCATGTGTGATCACATCTACTTTAGTAACAAAAGGCACTTTGTGTTCTCCTCTCTGTTTATGAGTCTTTCTAATAATGTTGCACTTCTAGATAATTTGCAATTTACTATACAAACACTTGCTTATTTTCCACCAATGTTACTTAGTGCAACTATTGTAAAGAAGATGAGTTTCAGGGAGCATAAAAACCAACCTAGACTGCACTTTCTACAGTGTCAGGCATATGTGTCTGTTTATAACCTACAGGCTGAGAAGCATTTGGTCAGAGTACTTAGCGCAGGGAAATAACCAAAACTACTCAGATCATTGAAAAAAGGATTAGTGGTAAAATTAAGCAAAACTGTTTGCCTCTGTACCTGCTTGATTACTCTGCATTACTGGATGCCTGAATGACAAAGATAACCCTATCTCTGCACTGTGCTTCATGGAGCCACTGAGAAACTCAGTCTTTTCTTACTTTAACCGTTAGTGAAGTAAATAACTGTATGATGACTTTACAGATTTTCCTCATCAGGTCAATAAAAATCAGTTTGAAAATAATTCATTAGATATAACTTTGGTTTAGCTTCCTTAATATTGCTTAGGTAAATAATTTTCTTATTGGTATGCATTTCTAAAATAAAACAAAATATCAGTGACATTTAATATGCTTGCCCATAACTTGAATAATTGGTACCAAATGCAAACTTTTTCTTATATGAGTTAGTTATATGATACTAAACTGGGTAAAAGGAGGAAAAATAGTGTTACAGTGGATACAGGAAATAGGCAGAGCACAAGTATTTTGCTGTCTTGATGATTAATTCAGATCACCTCAAACTTACTTTAGCTGGGGTAATTTCTATCAATCATGTGGAAGGTTGAAATGCGTAAGTCAACTTGGTCGGAAGCACAGACTGCTCCATGCAAAGAAGGACCACCAGGGAAGTTGTATGAGAACACTAATCACAAGCATTTTGAGTTAGGGAAGTTGAAATTAACCCACTGTGCTCATGCATGTTACATATAAACCAGAAAAATTAAATAGAAATTAAATAAAAGTTGTACAAACTATATATATATATATATAATTTGATAAATACAGTATATGCTCATGTAAGTAAATAAAACTCTAACATAGATCATTAGAGTTCTAGTTACTTATATCTTGATTGCGTTGTCATTGTTTAGCATAACTGTCATTGACAAATACGGATTTGACTTCAAGTAATTCCTTCATAGGTTCGTTTTCCACTCTTTTAAGATTCCACGTTTAATTTTTTATAATGTCATATGAATCTTTTCATCATTTTATCCATTATGGAAGAATTGAATATTCTGTAGATTGCTACATTGACATGAGTAGGACTTTGTCTCCACTCCAATTTCATAAGACTTTGTGCCTTTTATGGTATCTCTCGTACTTATCAGTTTACATAGCTATTTGTATGTGTGTGCGTGTTTAATTCTGTGATCAATTGTTTGAAAAACAGAAAGACGTACTTTTGTTTTTCCACTTCACTAACAGCATTGGATCATGCATGTATTCTGGGAGTATTTATAAAATGAGAAAATTCAGAAAAAATAAAATAATACCCCTCAATTTTAGTTACTGTGTAGATCTGGTTGACACCATTTAGCTTTTATAAGTTCATTATCTAGATACATGTTAGACCCTGCAATGACATACATTTGAATTTCTTTGTGTTGACATGACAAACACTAAGGAAATTATAATATATCATCTTGAATGTTGAAATAATTTTTTTCATAAGTAGTAAAAAAACCAGATTGCTTTGAGATGCTCAGGTCATGACCTTTAATAATACTTTCAAATTATGTTTTAGAAATTAAAAATTGTTGTGAAAACTCATATTTAAATTAAAAGTCTGCAGTATAAGGCTCCAGACTACTGAAGTTTTTAATGGCTTACTCCCTCAATTGTACTTCACACTAAAATACAGTGTATGCATTTAAAAGTAAAGGTTTATATGTCATAAATTAGCCTTTTAGTCTCTTTGCATTGGTGTAGTATAGTAACTTATCCTATAGTGCGGGCATAAGTGATGATACAAACATTTTACAAAACTAACATGTTTAGTAAATGAATTGTGTAAAAATTTACTTACAGTAAGTAAAATAATATTTTTTAAAGAGAAATAATTTGCCAGCATATGTTATCTAATAATATTAGCATATTTTTCGTTTTAATTATAAGATTATAAGAATACATTATATTGGAAGTGGCATCATATCCATAGAGGCTCATAAACATAGTCATGGAATTTGACATATTATTTTTAAAATGTTAAAGATAAACTAACATTCCTTAATCTAACACAAATATCTATTTCAAAAAAGCAGCATTTCTTTTAATATTAATATTAAGGATTCAATGTTACAGAAATTACTATTTACTTATAATTTTTAAAAAGTACATACCACATATATACTTTATATAAAACAAAACATAATAAAAATGTGTAAATTAAATAAAATATTTGAATACCTGTGACACAATTAAACCCCATACTACATATATCACCTACTTACAAAACACACATATCTATAGGGAATCCTGTCATATAGGGTTAACTACAACTACTGTTGCCAGTTTTGTTTTACCCTTCCTGATTTTTTATTTTTTATTTTTTAATTTTCATGCAGACACAATTATGTGAGTAGTTAGAGAGAGGGAGAAGTGTATAAAAATTTCACAGACATTTCAGATATGATTATTTAAAATATAATCATATTCTATGTATGATTCACAAAGTACTTTTTTTTACTTGGAACATAGCATAACATTTTTTATATTAGTGATATACATATATCTTATTCTCATCAATTCATGTATTTATTTATGCAAAACAGTTTTTACAAGTCTGTATATTCACTGTTAGATGTGCTAGAGCCAAAGCAGGAATTAACTAGAGACAATGACAGCAGCTAGATGACTTCTATTTTATACTGAAAAGCTGAGAAAGCAACCAGAGAAGGTGATATTTGAGGAAAGAACTGAAGGAAGTGACATGTACAGCTCCAGGCGATGAAATTCCAGGCTGAGGGAAAGAAAACAAAATCTTTCAGTCAAGAAAATACTTGAAATGCTAGATTAAACAGAATGATCACTGGCTGAATTGTGCTGAATTCAATTGTAGCCACCTAAATAGTTGGTTGGCATAACTCTGTATAAATGGTTCAGTATTAACAGGTTAATTATAATTTACATATGCCATTTTTTATAGTTATAAATAAACATTTTAAATCATTAAATGTTGTGAGAACAACAACACAGTGTCTGATTCCAATAAACAATTGTTATTGTTTTAAAATACTAAGCCACTATAACTATCGAAACTGCCCAGCGGAAAAGCTGAATAATACACATACTGGAGGTCATTATCATTTGGGTGATGTTAGTGGAAAGACACAATGGGAAAGGGACAGAGGTGAAACCGAGGTAAACACTAAAATTGGTAAGACCAGGAGGTTGAGAAAATAAAAAAAACAGAAACAGCAAAGGGGATGAGAAGAAGCTGGTAGGGATGTGGAAGAAAACAAATGCAAAGAGTATGACACTGAGTCATTTGAGAGTTGTAAAATACTCATAAATGCAATGGAGAAAATGTATAGCAATTTAAAAAGAAGTATAAAAGTGAAAGTCTGACTGCCAAGTTTTGAGACATATCTTGGAAGTACAAACATAGAGACATTTATAGCAGAGTACTGATAGCTCCTAAAAATCTGTATCATTTCCAGTGACAGAAAAGTCAGTGAAAATACCTATGGATTTTAAAAATCAAAACTAGTTTTATTTTCAAAATTATGGATATTATTGAAATCAATGGGATTTATAACAGTATTCTATTAGAGTCCCCCTTACTAATTCACTTCTCAGATTTTATTGCATAAGCTAACCAGCTTTCTACTCACCCACTTGGAGGATGCATCCTTAAGAATAAAGGCCCAGAATGAAGAATAAATACTTTTAAAGAGTGAAGAAATATGGCCATATACCATATAATAAATAAATATACTAGTCTTCTACTTCTATATGAGATAACATTAAGCCAGGAGCTGTAATCTTTTCTGTGTCTTCTAGATATGTTTCTGTGACAGAATATTGAGTGAAAAAGCAAGTAAGTTGTTTCACAGGTAAAACAGCACCTTGGATGAGTCATAAGTTTAAAAGGCTTGTAGTTTTTGAGCTGAGATTCTAAAGTAAAATTTGAGACAATGAAAATGTGGAGATAAATCCTCCTGAGAAAAGAAAACCATCAATCAAAACTGTTCTTAGCTCAAAACATATTATAAAATTTATAAAATTCAGAGTATTCATGCAAGGTGTTAATTGGGTCACTTCACTCCAGCTAGGTTAAAAAAAAAATCCCCTTAGCTTCTAGCTAGGTGATAATTACATTTATTTTTGTTAAATGAAATGACTATATGTGGGTAGAAAGTTCTTTTCACCTAGCTAGACAAAGGTTGAGTAGAAATCAGTGAAGTATAATGATAAAGAAAAGAATTAGGACAATAAAACTTATAACTACACATAATTACAATTATAACAGCCTTTTATTTGTGCATAATTACTAGTTTTGTAATGGGTTGATTATTAAATGTTAGTCATAGATTTGCTTTAGTTTTATTCTACCTTAACAAGAATTTTTATTGCTGAGTTATTTTTTCTTAAAAAAGTATTAATTTGTTTTTTTCTGACTATTTAATTTTAATCTGCTTATAACAGACAATGCTTTTCTAAAGTTTTAAATTATTTTCTAAATATAGGATTTCAGTGAGTTGTGTTTTTGTTTGATCAAATCACTTTCATAATGCAATCTGATATTTTACTTCACTAATTCTAGTTATTAGCTTTCTCTTCCGTACCTTAGCTATCAATTATATTTTAAATAGTCATTTTTCCCATCCTTTTGCACTATATTTCCTGTTTTGCCACAGTACACAAGCAGCTGTAAATTGTAAGAATATTGCTTTCAAAAGCAGCAACTTCTTACAGGCTTGTCATCTACAGAGTTGTTTTCTGTGAATTGGGCTTTTCCAGATTGTTTTGAGACAGTTCAAGAAGTGACAATCCTCTGGAAATGGGACTTTTTTATGAGCTCTGCATCTGGTCTCTTTTCTATATAGGGGAGACTTCTGGTCTTCACAGCCACCTTAATTGTGAGGTTGCTGGCTTTCAAGGCAGTGGCAGATTTAAGAGAAGTATAAAATAATATAAAAAAACTCTGATGCAGATTTTCTTGAATGAACATTCAGATTATTGCAAGCATTTGATTAATTTCCAGAGGTCTGAAAAAGATAATTCTGACACTTTGCATTTCTCTAGCTCTCTCTCCGTTTTTTTTTTTTTTTTTTTGCTTCTAAGAAAAGAAAAGTGGAACTTTATTTTTTAACCTGAAGTTCAAAAGAATTATTGACCTGAAAATGCAATTTTGGGAGTAATCAAGCACAGAGATGGTATTTCAGATTGTGAACTCATAACAGGGAAAACTGTACATAGTAAAAAAATAAGAAGTAGATAAGGATTTACCATTTGCCACTTTGCCACTTCTGGACATACCTCAAACAAAATGTTAAAAATTTGGTTCAAATGCCTTACTAAATTCCATGTTACATGCTTTGTTAGATGCTATTCCAAGACATATACATACTCCATGCAGGGACAAATAGGTTGAATATTTATTTCCATGATTGTGGCAAATATTATCCTGAGTAAATCTTATATTGCAGCTAGTTTGAGGAAAAAAAAAGTATATATATACTAAAAAAATTTACTCAGGATAATATTTGCCACTATATATATATATATATATATATATACATATATATATACACACATATATATATACACACATATATATATTCAGATGTGATCTTTGTTTTTTATTTTTATGTTTTTCTTTATTTTTATTTATTTTTTTTTTTTTGAGATAGTCTGGCTCTGTCGCCAAGATGGAGTGCAGTGGTGCAATCTCGGCTCACTGCAACCCTCCACCTCCCAGGTTCAAGTGATTCTCCTCCCCCAGCCTCCCAAGTAGTTGAGATTGCAGGCACCGGCCACCATGCCCAGCTAATTTTTGTATTTTTAGTAGAAATAGGGTTTCAATATGTTGACCAGGATGGTCTCAATCTCTTTACCTTGTGATCCACACACCTAGGCCTCCCAAAGTGCTGGGATTACAGGCTTGAGCCACGTAATCCCTGATTACGCCCGGCCTGGGCGTGATCTTTAAATGTGACCAATAATTTGTCATTACTTTATCTCTCTAGACAATGGAAAAAGAATGTTTGGAAAATGTAAAAATGCTCATTATAAACTTTGTTATACAATTTTCTCTTAAATAGTATTGACATCTTAGTCCTCAACTGTAAAATAATTACATTTTAGCTATTTAGTATATAGAACATACTTCTGAGAACATACATTCTTTAAAAACTACCATGTATGCAACCATTTGAATTCATAGTGGGCATTAGTATGGTGCTGTAAATATAATAAAACATGTTTTCATTTAATCCTTCATCCTAATAATTTGAATATCAACTCAAGACACCAGATATTCCTTCAAATATTCTAAGCAGAAACGTCTTTGTTCCAAGGAGTTGATATCAAAAGAGATCAAAGGCCTGGAACAGCAAAAGAATAAAGAGTGTGCTAACCATAAATTCAAAGATCAAATAGCAAATGCTGTCTTGACAGAGCCCAGGGACCAGCTCAGCAAGAGTCACTGCCACAAGCATAATTTTTTCATTTTATCTCATCTTCGCTAATCTCTCATTTATGAATGAGAGATAATGCCTCCCATTTTCAGGACTCGAGGGAGCACACTCTGGCAAGAAAAATCTAGCAAATATATTTGATAACAAAGGAAGAAGTAGAATCCCTAGCATATGTAAGAACTGATAAAAGACTTATATCTTTTGTGCCTATATAATTTTTTTTTTTTGCCTTAAACAACAGGAGCAAGAACAGAAAAAACAACAAATCTCACAGATATGTGATAGAATTATTAAGCTGTTCTCATAAAATGAATAGAGTTTCTTAAAAGTTGCAATAATTTCAATTGTCTGAAAAAATACTGTGCTGTAGTGTGAGAAAAAGTTTTTATTACTAGATGTGTTCAAGCAGGATATGGTAACGGATGCAAACCTAAAACTCAATGATTCCATAAAGTCATACATCTCCAAATATTCTCAAGATTTATAGAGATTTATCTCTGCAACCATATTTAATATCTTTCCAGTCTTGCCTTCAGCAAACCAGTAATATTCTACTGGTGTATGTACCTCTCATTGTCATATTAACAAATATATCCTATTCAAAGTAAAGCCTTGGTCTTCTCCATCTTATGCTCCTAACATTCTATTCTTGCAATTTTGTTTTCTAAACTAAAATTTAGTACCCTTATTTACTCGGTTATTCAAGAGAGAATGTACAAGTTAAATTTACCCAGTCTCTTTCCCCTAGCCCTATATTTCTTATTAGCAAGACTTACTAATTATAATAGCAAACTCTACAATAAATTCTCTTCTTTTGCTTCATTTCTGCAGCCACCTTTCCAGAAAAAAGCCCCACAATTACCCACAAACTATAGCAATCCTATCCCAAATAACTTACTTGCCATTTTAATTCACTCTCCTCAACAAAATTAATTTTAAAACATTAAATATAGTATTGTTTATAACATGTATAATGAGTCTGTTGTGCATGAATCAGCTGTTGTTATGTAACAAACCACTACATCACTTAAAAGTAATGGATTAAAGACTTAAACATAAGACCTAACACCATAAAAACCCCAGAAGAAAACCTAGACAAAACCATTCAGGACATAGGCATAGGGAAGGACTTCATGACTAAAACACCAAAAGCATTAGCAACAAAAGCCAAAATAGACAAATGGGACATAATTAAACTCCAGAGCTTCTGTACAGAAAAAGAAACAATCATTAGAGTGAACCAGCAACCAACAGAATGGGAAAAAAATTTTGCAATCTACCCATCTGACAAAGGACTAATATCCAGAATCTACGAAGAATTAAAACAGATTTAGAAGAAAAAAGCAATCCAACCCATCCAAAAGTGGGGGAAGGATATGAACAGACACTTTTTAAAAGAAGACATATATGAGGCCAAAAAACATGAAAAAATGCTCATCATCACTGATTATTAGAGAAATGCAAATCAAAACCACATTGAGATACCACCTCATGCCAGTTAGAATGGTGATCATTAAAAAATCTGGAGACAACAGATGCTGGAGAGGATGTGGAGAAATAGGAACACTTTTA
>CAUYLG010026059.1:0-50089 GCA_963573385.1 Cacajao melanocephalus | reverse complement strand
CCTCATTTATATGGAGGTCCGTACACAGGTGACCTCAGGCAGGGAGGTGTCAGTCAGGAAAAAAAGTAGCCAACATCAACATCAAAGTCCTTTCAGTACAGGTGACACACTCTGAGGCCTGGAGACTTCCTTGGGGTCTTGCGCGGAGCATGGGACTCTTACCCACACACAGTTCTATCGGGTTGTTGTCTGGTTGATGATGGCATTCACCAAATATTCTTTTTTGTTTTTTTTTTTGAGATGGAGTTTTGCTCTGTCACCGAGGGTGGAGTACAGTGGCACGATCTCAGCTCACTGCAACCTCCGACTCATGGGTTTGAGAAATTCTCCTGCCTCAGCCTTCCAAATACCTGGGATTACAGGCATGTGCCACCATGCCCAGCTAATTTTTGTTTTTATTTTTAGTAAAGATGGGGTTTCACTATGTTGGCCAGGCTGGTCTCAAACTCCTGGCCTCAGATGATCCACCAGCCTTGGCCTCCCAACGTGCTGGGATTACAGGCGTGAGCCACCACGCCTGGCCGACCGGATATTCTTAATGAATGAATGAATGAATGCAGTAAGCACAGGCTTGGAATGGGGTAGGGTGTAGGACAGCTTAATGGTGAGGAAGATGGAAGTAAAAATGTGAAGCCAGAATGACAGAGCATGCAGGGAGAGCCTCCCCATGGCCAGCGAGGCCAGTCTGAGCTTCCCTGCCGTCAGTGTTCTGGGTAAGGACATGGGTGCACGCAGCTCAGGCCGGAACCAGTCATCTCCCCAGACGCTTAAACATCAGCTTTGGTACTTAGCAGCAGGGGTGCCCTTTGGTCATAAGGAAAATTTGTGCCTGTCAAATTCCACATTCCCTAGGGATATGTGACACCCACAGCCCGGGGCTTCTGAGCTCCACTCCTTCTTGACTATGCGCCCCTGAGCAAGTCATGATTCTTCCTGACCCACAGATGGGGACACTGATGCTCAGTAAGACAAGGGGCTGATTCTACCACTCAAGGCCGAAGTGTGGATTTAAGTGGCCGGGAGTAGAATCTGGGTCCCCTTAGTCCCAGGCCTGTCCCTTCTCTCTTGCTTCTTGGCCCCCGGCCTCTGCACATTTGCAAAGTTTCAGAGCTCCTCTGTCCGGGATTCCCACACTGCTCCGGCCCCGAGGCCCATTCCCAGCGCCCTGCTGAACTTGAGTGCCTGTTTCCATAGGGACAAGAAGAAGACAGTCCTCTCTCTCTCTCCACCCCAAGCCAGCCACGGACACAGGCTATATTTGTCAACGGGAGACCAGTGGGATCTGGAGATTCAGCTCAGGAAGCTGGCCACTGGCTCTGCAGAAATAGACACGTACAGAGCCCCGGTCACTCTGCCAGGGCCCCAGGCCAGCGGGGGTCGAGGAGGCCGAGCTGGGAAGACATTGTGTGGACTCTCTGGGCTGGCTGCGAGGTTCAGAGAAAGCTGAGGCAGAGCAGCTGCCACCCGTGCCCCTGTTTCGGTGGGATTGTTCTGCAAGAAAAGATGGCCCTGTGTGTGACTTTTTGTTCCTCGCACGGGGAACAGGGAAGGCCTGTGTACGGTTGACATTTACAGCGAGAGCCAAGCAGGAAACTGTGACCACAGGGTAATTACAGCTCCCTGGGGGGTGTGGTCCGGCAGGATTTGGGGAGTCAAATGACGCAGAGATAAACCGTGTGTCAAGGTTACTCACATCGTGCAGTGGGTATGCGGCTGCGTACACACCATTGGCCAGCAGGCTCGTGATGCCTTAAAAACAGAGGCAGAGAGAAGGTTATGGGGCAGGCGGGTCTCCGCTTCACATTTTAAAGTCACAGCGGTCACAGGGCCGTCTCAGCCACCAAGAGCTTCTCAAAGTGAAACGAACCTGACCACACAGAGCCCACACACCTTTCTGGGGTTTCTTCCCCAGGAATGACAGGGCGCAGCTGGGTTATTGATCTATCGGGTAGGAGATGACGAAACACATGCTCGATTGGCAGAAGTAGGAAGACACAGAGAAAAACCCAAGAGACGGCTCCGTCTCAGAGGCAGGTGGTGTGAGCGGACCTGACCGTGGCCTCACTCTGTCGCCCCCAAGCCTCCGATTCACCGGCTCCCCCCACCTGCCCGAGGGCAAGCCTGCAGATGGGGAAGGTGGATTGTAAGTGGTTAGAGAAGCTGAATCATGAGGGAAAATACGGATGGAAAAATTGATGGTGTCACAAAACACACATACAATTTGGAATTAGATTTTAGGTTGATTGGGAAAGCCGGAGGAGGCCCACACTTACCATACTTCCCACATTTCCGCCTTTTACTTAGAAGGGCGGAGTCCTTCTTTCTTCCCTCGCCTTGCCCTGTTTATACATTGGCTATTAGTGACGTGAAGGGCCGGAGAGGATCAAAGCCACATTTGGGGCAGCAGGCGCCGGTGGCTAGCGATTCCGGTGGACTCATGGCCGTCCAGCTCTCCCAGAAGCGGTGACCCCCCAGGGCCTGCACTGGGCACATTATAAAAACACCACACCTGTGTGTCCTAACAGGTGTGCAGGCAGGTGCCCAGTCTGGGAGGCTGCGAGAGAGGGCGGGACAGCCGGGGCCAAGTGTGGGGAAGGGGCTCCTGGAAATCTGATCTTGCTCCAAACACATCATGGGGGCCCAGCATGGCGGGGGCGTTTCCATGGGACCCTTTGCTGCTTACAGAACCCTCTGCCTGGGTGACGAGGCCTCCCGGGCAGTAAGAGCGTCAGGTGTTCACAGCAGCCTGGGCAACCCACCCTCTGAGACTCCACCTGATAGCAGTGGGAAAATGACTCCGGAAATCCCCTTGAAAATGGGCCATCTCTGTGGTCAGTGACCTGGAATAATCAGGGGACCTGAAGGAACTCAGAGGAAGGGGCTTCCGCCACACGTGTGAGTAAAAAGTTTGTCTGCAATAGAAAGTGGACCTGGGGCCTGATCCAGGCTGGCCGGCCTCCTTCCTGTTGCTGGGACGCTCCTAACCTGGTGCTGCCTGCCACAGGACCTTTGCACGCGCCACTCCCTCTATCTGGAAGGCCTTCCCTCAGCACAGTTCCTAAATCCCCCAGCCGGCCCTGCCCTGCTCATCCTGCAAGACTAAGGGACACAGCCTGGGGGGTGACAGAAATCCTCCCTACTTGAGGATGAATTTAGAGGTGGTAGACTCTCAGACAAGGTGCCACAGTGAAGCAGGGCTGGAGAGGAGGACCCACATCTATCTGCCCTGTCACCAGGTGCAGGGAACCAGCTCTGCCACAAAACCAATGGGAACACGGAGACCCTGTGTCCCCAGGGACCGGAGAGTCAGCCCGGGCTGTGCAGCCCAAAGATGCTGGACTTTTACTGCAGCCACACACGTTTCTACTGGAAGGAATGCTGCAGGGACCTAGGGGGGAAACTGAGGTCTGAGACCCAGCCTGGGACCAGAACCATGCCTCCTCCTTACCTCTAGTGACCTTTCCAAGGCTTTGCCCTGGCAGCGGTGACCTAGAGGAGCAATTTCTTTTTATTTATTTATTTATTCATTTTTTTAAAAAGCCTACAGCACCCGGTATTCCCAGGCGGTCTCCCATCCAAGAACTAACCGGGCCCGACCCTGCTTAGCTTCCAAGATCAGACGAGATCGGGCGCAGTCAGGGTGGTATGGCCATAGACAGGACTGATTTCAAAAACACAAACTCCTGACATCACCTTCCTTTCTGCCTGAGCTCACTGCAGTCGTCTGTACCAGGGCTTGGCCACTCGAGAGGTCCTCAGTCCTCTGGGCCCTGGATGGGACTCCTCCACACTCCCGTTGACTTAGGACATGGACTTAGAGATTTTGAGCCGGCCAGGGTATCCCTGTGAGTGACGACTGGCCACATGGTCGGGGGCCAAGCAGCTACCAGAGGTGGTTGAGGGTTCATTTTCTGCCTCCTGCGCCTGACCCTGGGAATTCAAATCCTGAGCCCTTGACTCCCACTGGTCTCCATTTTACTTCCCACGGCATTCCTTCCACCACGGGAGGCCAAGAGAGCAAGATGGTCCCTCTTGTATGCACAGACTCCAGCTCTCACCAGACCTGCTGTGTTCCCCGGCAGCCATGGCCTCGTCATTTTAGAGGCTTCTACAGAGTGCTGGATGCTACCCTATAGCACGGCTCTCAGCAGGGCAAAAACAGCTCAAGAAGGAGGGGAGGAAAGGCTGGAAAAGGCATTCCTTTGCTCTGTAATGTTTTGGCTTTCACAAACTGCCTGCAGCTTTGGGCAAGGGACGACTGTGGGGGATGGTCCCCAGCTACACAATTTAACTGGGAAGAGTTTGTATCTATGGCTTAAGGGATTCTGGAAACTGGTAGCCAGGGAGCCTGGTCAGGATGGTTTTGTGGCAGCTTCAGGAATTAGGCTGTCTGTACCTGGTGGTGCCTGGTCAGGGGCACTGCTTTCGGTAAGCCCTGGTGTGCTTTTAAGGGTCCAGAACAGCTGCATAATGATTCCCACCCCAAACCCTGACTATTTCCCACTGGACTGTGAGGGTCAAGAGAGGGCCCAGAACCCTTGGTCACCCCTAACGCTGGTCTGTTTCCAGCCTGGATTTACCACCTCCGCCGGGAGAGCCTGTCCACATGCTCACAAACAGGCCAAAGCGAAGGCTGCCTTTGTACTGAAAAGTGCTGGGCCGTAAAATAGCCCTCTAGGCTCCCAACCCAGCCCTCCAGCCTGAAACTGTCACGCAGGCTTAAATCAAAACCCTCTTCAACACCCCAAGCCGGCTGCCCAACCTCCTACAGAGATGACTCTGAGATTCCCGCTTGGAAGGCAACGCTGATCTCAAGCCCCAGACGTGTGCTTACCCATGCTGTACTTGGCTTTGGTACACGTCGTCCTCTTCAAGATCTCATAGACCTATTGCAGAGACAAGAGGAGGGTGAGCAGCTACTTCAGGCACGTCCTTCCATCAGAAACCGCCTGTCTGCTGTGGCTGCGGAGGACCTGGTTACCCATGACGCTCTCCTTGGAGCTGTTTTCCAAGGAAGGACAGTGGCCTTTATTCAGGGACCGTGGGCCCAGCTTGGGATTCTCAACAATGTCAGAGGCTTGAGGTCCTCAGGGAGAAACAGCTGCACCTGCAGGCCCCATCTTTCACTTCCCAACGTGGGAGTTATGGCTGCTGGCCCCGGCAAAGCAATGCAGGGCCCTCCTGGGCCTAGTGCTGGTGTCCCGTGTCACAGCTGGGCCCCGTACCCAGCCCGGTAGGTTGATAGTCCCCTCGTGCTGAGAGATGAGTTGGAACAGCACTGCTCGGGGGGACACAATCCTGAATGTTCTAGGACCCTGGGGGATTGGCGGCGGGGGTGGGGGCACGCCTTGGGATCCATTCCCCACGGTTGTGGCAGGAGGTGGCTGGGTTCCCAGTGCCTGAGCAGAGCCCTGCTGAAGGGATCCCACCCCGGTGCGTGCCCCTTGACTAGTGAAATGTCTTGTTTGGTGGCCTCGGCAGCTCCGGCTCAGGAGTTCGTCTGCCTGGACCCGGGCTCTGCCCTTTGCAGCTGGGCGATTTTGGACCAATGACATCGCCACCCCCTGCCTCAGTTTTTCTATGTGTAAACTGGGGTGACAACAACTGGTCCTGCTGCACAGATGTGTGTTTCAGAGCACACAGATCCTGCCTCCAGTCTCTCAGGCAAGGCCAGCGCCCTTCCAGTGCCCCCCAAGCCCAGGGGGTCTGAGCTCTTCTCCTCCGCCTCCGTGCGACTCGCCCGTCCAATAACCCCGGCTGCCACTCTCACGTTCCAAACCCACTCCTGCAGCCGCAGGGCCTCCACCCTGGTTGGTCCTTCTCCCAGAAACACATGTCCCCTTCAGATCGGAATAGCTCCAGGGTCCCTTTAACAACTCAGCCCTAAAGCCACCACCCTCCCGGAGGCTCTGTCTTCTAGCTCGGCTTGCCTGTCCCCACGTGCCGGATTAGAAATGTGCTCAGTGCCTCTTTCCTCACCCCAGGCTTGGGCACACAGCAGGTGCCCAACACATCCCTGCTGAATGAAGGAAGGAATCGCCCACTCAGCTATTCTCAATGGCTCCCTCCCCATCAACCCTCAGATCTAATCGGTCCTGACCTTGCTGATTCTCCTGTAACCACCTTCTCCCTTCCATGCCCAGCTGTGGTTCCCTTTCATGACCATTGCCATGAGCCCTCCTCCACCAGTCATCTGGCCTCTGGCAGTGATCCTTCTAGAACAGATCTGACCATACCCTCAACTGTGCTCCACAACCTTCTATGGCTCCCCAGTGCCTACAGGCCAAAAGTCTAAGACCCAAGGCAAGCACAGTGGGCTCATGACTATCAAGCACTGCTGGTCTCTGACTCCTACCCACTGGTACACTGGGCCATCCCAGTGCCAGGACAGAGTGAATGGTGTGGAGAGGAGTGGGGAAGGGCTGTCACTCCTCCATACCTTTGCTTAGAACCTCAGCCACCCCTGCATGCGGTGGGATTTTGATGACTATTAGGCCTGACTAACCAAGGCCAACGCTATGAACTGCCAGTTTCTTTGGAGCACGTTGGCCATTTAGGAACTGGCCTCCGGGGTCTCTGGGAAGAAATGCTCTTCTTCCCAGCCCCAGATCTGCCTGTCCCAGCAGTGGCTCAGAACGCTCTGTGCTGCACCACCCTGATGCTGGCTGCCTGCCAGTCTCAGGTGCTGGCCGTGAGGAGTAGTCGTCTGGACAAGGTCACCCCGGCTGCCTCCTCCCAGCCCTCTGTCTCTGCCCGGCCAGGCTGGGCTTTCTGGGCAGGGAAGAGAGAGCGACGGCAGCAGTTTGGCTGCCAGATTCACTGCATGTTTCGATAGGAGTTGGGTCCTGAGCCAGGCACAGCCCCAGCTTGGCTGGTGGACAGGTTGGCGGCCGATGGATAAACACACAGCCAGTGCCTTGAGTAGGGCAGGGTGGCCTGGTCAGAATTCGAACCTTGGTTGGCTCCTCTGGAAAAGGCCTGGGAAGAGATCCTAATCCACGCGCCTTCGCCTCCCCCACCCCCTCCCTCCTGCCCCCACCTCCCTGCTCCAAAAGCCCCGAACTGTGGCCTGATGGTCAGGCCCGCACAATCCCACCAGGAGGAGGAGAGGAGGCTCTGAGGGATGTGCTGGGAGTTGCACAGACACGGGAACACCGACCTCGGAAATCACTCGGGGGGCTGGCTTCCCCCCTGCTTTCCCGAGCTCCGTGCTTACTCCCTTCCTCCGAGCTGCCCCAGCCCGGGGCTCGGCAGTCCCCTGGGCCCTCGTTGCCCTCTCCCTTTCATTATTCTAATTATTTCTGTCACAGACAATTAGAGCTGGCTTCCACCCGGAGGAGTTTCACCAAAATGAAATTATCATCTGCTTCCCCAAGGCCACCTTGCCAGTGAGCCATTTCCAGGCACGTGCAATACTTACAATCGTGCTCCGGGTTTTGCTGTCGAAAAAGGAGTCCTTATCAGACAGGTCAAATCTGTGGACATACGGGAAGGAAATAAGACACGGTTCAGTTCTCTGGGTTTCAAGGCCCTGGGAAACCACACTGTCCCCATTAGCGGTGACCCTGAAATGGACGGAACTCTGTCCGCACACCAGGTATGACCCGTCCACCCCTGGGCCTTTGGGATGGTCTGTTTTACCACCCCTGCACCTGCTCAAGGCCTGAGACCCACATAGGTGGGAAGTGATCTGAGAGGCAAGTATGGTCAGACCATCCCCCAACCCCCATCCCCCGCAGCCCCCCACTCCCCCATCCCCCACAGTCCACACAGTCCCCCCATCTCCCACAGCCCTCACAGTCCCCCCAGTCCCCCATCCCCCACAGCCCCCGGAAGATCCCTGCTTCCTTTTGATGACATCGTCAGCAGGCAGCTTTTAAAGCCTCTGCTTCAACAAAGCAGGGGACGGGGGCAGTAACACCGCCACCATCAGACAGTTCCAACCTTGAAAACAATCTCCCTGGACTTCCAATGGTTTGGGTCCTGATGGGCTGCACGGGGATTGCCTGGGGCTTCCTGAGGGTGGAGGGGTGTCTTGGGAACACACTCCCTGCTCTCCAAGGCACTTGGGGGAGAGCTGGGGAGGGGAGGGCGGCTGGGCAGTTTCCATCTCCACGGGGCCTGGAGGTGAGCCTAGCCCTGGCCAGGCAGCGGGGCTGACAGAGTCGGCTCAAGGCAGAGACGGGGGAGGTGGGCGGGGGTCCTGGAAGGAGGACAGTTTCCTCTGGTGCCCCAAGTCCCTGTTCTGGAGCTGGAGGAGAGGGCTGGGCTTGGGGGTGCTTCCTTCTCTCTGGTGGCATGCCCTGTCCCCTCTAGGAATTAGGACCTGGTAAATGCATCCACTGACGCTCACGGCTCCACCCCTCCTGCATTAACAAGCAAGGATCCCTGTGGGCTAGGGCATCTGTTCATCCTCCCTGTCCATTCTTCCAGGGCGCCGGACCCCGTGAGGACCACTGTCCAGAGCCCTCCTGCCCTGTAGAGCTTCCATCCAAAGTCCCTCGGGGTTCCCATGGCTCAAACTTTCTATTCCCGCCTCTGCCCACGCTCCAGCTCTGCCAGTGAGGCCAGCAGAGGCCTTGCAGTCACTGCTGACCCAGGTGGCTACGCCCTACTGCCCCTCGGGAGCGGGGGAGGAGGGAAGGTTCCAGAATAGGCGTGGCCCTGCCAGGCAAGCCAGCTCGCGGTGAGTCCCTGGGGCCTCAGGCCTCCCGCCTGGGGATGCTTTTTAATTTCTGCCACAAGGAGTGAGACTTACTCGGGCTCAAGCCTGCCTGGGCTGCAGGAGGCCTGGGTAACCAGACCCGGGGTTGGGGAGGGGCGACGGGGGCAGGGGGAGGCATGTCCAGACCACTGCTTTGGGGTCCTCACTCAGGCTGAAGAAGGTTTTCCTGTGTCACCACGCAAGACAAGATGCTGTGGCCCCCTAACTCCTCAGATGACAGGGACCTTGGAAATCATTTCCACGGCCTCTTCTGGGCTCAGCGACCACAGAGTGCTTACAAGAATACGCTCTTCTTTAGGGGACAGAGAATCCGCATTTCTCATGCTAGAGGGTTAAATCCCCACACACAGGACCCTTTGGGGAGCAGGATGGGGGTCTCCACTTACAGATGCTGCTTCTCTCTGGAGAAGGGATAGGAGAGTATCTTCATGGTCTGGGGTCTGTGGTCAGCCACTTTGGGCTGGATGGGGTCTGTGATTTTCTGGAGCACAGAGTTGATTTTTTTCAGGAGGCCACGGGTCTCATTAATGTGGTACATCTGCAGATAAGACAGGTACAGGGAGATGTGTCACCCTGCTGGACCAAGATCCGTGTCTGTCCTCAGATGGTCAGAGAACGATCCCACCCCATGCAATGGCACATCCTGTGAGCAGAGTGCCTGGGTGGGCCAGAATGTCCCCCACGCCCCGCCGACGCTGTGAAAGCCCAGGGTTTCAGCAGCGCCCAGCCAAAAGCACAATTATAATGCATTCCAGAGAATTTCCCCCTAAGCTTTACTTTTACTTCACAAGAGGTAATCCAAGTGGTCTCTGAGGATGAGAGAAGCTGAAGGCTGATTTACTACCTAGCACAGCTTCACCCTTCCGCCCGCCAAAGTAAATACTGACTCCACGCTGAGTTTCTGGGAATACACTGTCAAACTGCCTTTTAGATATAAAGTTTTCACAGATTAAAAAGAAAAATCCCAGTAAGCCAGAAAATGTAATTAAAATGAATCTGATAAACGGTCTGAGACTCCACAATCACAAAAGCACCAGGGCCCCAAGTGTAACTTTGTTTGCAGTTACGGTAAATTCCCAGGGCGGAGAGGTGGGATCCTCTGCCTGCACCATGTCTTGGTGGGGTTTGCTCTGTAGGTCTCTAAAGATCACCCGGGGCTGGGTCACATTCACCACGGTCAGGACCCTGGAGCCTGGGGGCCTTGTCACATCAAGCCACTTTGTCCTCCCAGGGGTAGCCTTGAAGCCTGCCGGGCTTTTTAATAAAACTCAGGGCCTCCAGGTAAGTATGCTTCATGTGACCCAGGCAGGCATTCAAGTGACCTCAAGACTTGACAATACATTTCGGAGCAGAACCAACAACACCAACCTTCTTGGTCGGCATCTTCAGTTTCAGAAACTCCGCCTCTCTGCACAGCACATTCCAGGGGGCATGGATCTTCACAAACCCAATTCCATGGATTTTAGTCTAGATAGAGAAGGAAAGTTCTGGGTCAGGGTGGGTGGATTTGTGTGGAAACCCACCTTGATCTTCAGATGCTACCGCAGTTTATTGAGCAGCTGCTATGCATGGCTGCTTTGACTGCGGCCTCATTCCATGTCGATGACACTTTGAGGATTCTAGCAGAATCCCTTTTTGCAGAAGGTGGGAGGGAGTGCAGGGGGTTAGGGGGGCTCCCCCAGGTCACACGGGAACCTTTAAGAGCCAGGAGGGTCTAGAGGGGTACAGACTCCAAAGCACTGGGGAAGTTCTCAGGAGGGTTTAGCCGAGGGCCCCAGAGCAGCCCAGGCCATAAAAGAAAACCTTTCAGGACGCAGAGCCCAGGTCCCCTGGCCTCCACCTGGGATCACTCAGGGACCTGTGAGTCCCTGAGCAGTGCTGAAGAGGGGATGGCTGAAGAGGGTCCCCCTCTGCGTCTCTTCCCACTGTGGGTCAGGGCCACACCTCTGCCTGCTCCGGGTCCACTCCCTGGGGGTCCCTTGTATCTGCATTGACTTTATCCTAAAGAGAATGGGCAGCTTGGTGCAGGGGCTCAAAGACGGGCCCAAGTTCAACTCCAGCTCCCTCCCGAAACGGCTGCAAGCTTGGCCAAGTCACCTCTCTCCGTTCCTGAATGACAACAGTGAACAGCAGACAGTCACTGATCGCTGGCTGTTGAGGATGTGGCATGAGCTAGGGGCTTCATGGGAGCCCACTCCATCAACCTTCACTGCAGCTTGATGAGAAAGGCCCCCGTCACAGATGGTAACACTGAGGCTGGGGGAGATGAAGCCACCATAGCCTATAGTCCTGCTGCCAGCAGAGTGGAGCTGTGTTCGAACACAGGCAGTGTTGCCCGGACTCCCCACTTTTTTTTTTTTGAGATGGAGTTTCGCTCTTGTTGCTCAGGCTGGAGTGCAGTGGTGCAATCTAGGCTCACCGCAACCTCCGCCTCCCAGGCTCAAATGATTCTCCTGCCTCAGCCTCCTGAGTAGCTGGGATTACAGGCACGTACCACCATGCCTGGCCAATTTTTGTACTTTTGGTAGAGACGGGGTTTCTCCATGTTGGTCAGGCTGGTCTTGAACCCCTGACCTCAGGTGATCCACCTGTCTCGGCCTCCCAAAGTACTGGGATTACAGACGTGAGCCACCACACCCGGCCTCCCACTCTTAATTGGGGATCAGACGCAAGATGTCCCCAACATCTCCAGCTTTCCCTCTCCCCTCTGGATGTCATGTTTAAGAGAGTCCCTTTACCAAATGAGCAGCATCTATGCAGCCACAACATATTTCTCATCAGAGACACACGTCACATCGATCGGCCTTTCTGTCACCCTGAGACCACCCCGCTGCCCAGGGTGCTGATGTAACAACAAGCAAAACAGCGCCGTGCCTCCCTGAGCCAGAGCTGCCTATGGGCAGTGGGAGTCTCCGTCCCCCATGGCTTGGGGGTCAGCCTGCAGCTTCTAGACTGAGGTCCCATCTGCCTCTGCTTTCCACAATTCTGAGACTTAAAGGAATGGACAGGAGGAAGTCTTGGCAAAAAGCGATGAGCCGGCGGGAGGAAGAGCAAGTGCCGGCTGGGACCCCATCCATCTGCTCTGGGTGCAGAGGGACCAGTTGCCGGCTCGGGGCCTGACCTTGCTTCTGGGCCCCCTTGCCGATGATAGGCTGAGTGTGTGACACAAGTACATAAGTTCATTGTAGCTTGTTGACAAAAAGCAAAACCTCATCCCCAAGCGACAATGAAGCCAAAGTCACTTGGGGATGAGTTTTTTTTTTTAATCATTTTTTTGTTTATTTGAGACGGAGTCTCGCTCTGTTACCCAAGCTGGAGTGCAGTGGCACCATCTCAGCTCAGTGCAACCTCCACCTTCTGGGTTCAAGCAATTTTCCTGCCTCAGCCTCCCGGGTAGCTGGGATTACAGGCGCCCACCACCACACCCGGCTTATTTTTGTATTTTTAGTAGAGACGGGGTTTCACCATGTTGGCCAGGCTGGTCTCCAACTCTTGACCTCAGGCGATCTGCCTGCCTCGGCCTCCCATAGTGTACTTGGGGATGAGTTTTAAGTAAACAAAATCTGAAATGGTTCAAGTAAATGTACCCAGCAAGAGCACTGGTGGAAGCCTGTGAATGCAATGGTCCCAGGGACCTGGTTAAAGCTTCCAGGTCCAGCAGAGAGAGTTAAAGGAGGAGCCCCAGCGCCTCAGGGTGGCCCACCGAGGAAGGGAGGCGCTCCTCAACGCCCTAGCTTCATCCCATGCTTCTTCCTGGTCCGACCGAAAAGCAAACGCCTATGGGGTGAATCCTGTCTGGCCACTCCTCCCAAAGCCACCCGTGGTCACTTATGCTGATGGCAAGGCCCAAGGCTGCATCCACGAGGCCTGCCCTACGCCATCCTCTCCCCAGCACCACCACTCAGGCCTCGTCTGTGCTGCCCTGCTGTCCACAGCAGGCTCAGAGTAGCCACTCTGCCCATATTTGTGGAAGGAATGAACGAAGGACAATCATACAGAAATAGTAACAGTCATGTTGATGGCGGCTGACAGTTACGGGCCAGTCCCTGCCGCATAGACGCCGTGGGTATCAACTCATTTAATCCTCACCACAAGGCTGTGAGGTGGCTTCAGTCATCGTTCTCATTTAGCAGCTGGGGAAACTGATGCCCTGAGGTGTGTGCCATGCTAACCATCGTGGGAGCCTCGTGTGGCTGCTGTAACATGTGACCTCAACGTGAGCATGTTAAAACTACAGAGGTTTATTCTCCTTCAGCACTGGAGGCCTGAGGTCCACAGTCAAAGTGTCTCCAGGGCCGCGTTCCCTCCGAAGGTCCTAGGAGAAGATCCTTCCTGCCTCTTCCAGCTTCTGGGGGCTCCCCGCCTTCCCTGGCTCTGGCCACGTTGCTCCAGCTGCTGGCTCCTTGGTGGCATGGCCTCCTCTCCTCACTGTGTCTGGAATCTCCCTCTGCCAGTCTCTGCTATCGGATTTATGGGCCACCCTAAATCCAGGATGATCTCATCCAGAAATGTTTAACTTTGTTCCTTCTGCAAAGACCCTTCTTCTAAACAAGGCCACGTTCGCTTGCTCTGGGCGCCTGTGGATCGGGGGGCCACTGCTCAGCCCCTGCTCCCGCCCTGAGGCTGCAGGTTGGAGTTCAGGGTGGTTTTGTGCAGGGGCCTGTCCCAGTGGTTAGGGGAGCAGAAGCGTGGACCCAGGAGTGTGGACTTGAGGCTACTTCAGAGAGACAGCAGGACCAGGCCACTCCAGGCACGGTGATTGGACAATGTGGGGTGTGAAGATCCTTGTGGGGAGCCCAGGGTGGAAGGATGTAAGGTGTGGGCTTGGGCTCCCTCTGAGAACTGAGGATCTCAGCGTGAACTGGAGGAGGCAGCACGAGGGGCTCCATCAAGACGAGCCCAGATCCTTCTGTGGCCCTTGAGGGGCAGATTGAGTGGGCACTGTGCTTAGAGGCCCGTGACGGGGTGGCTTGAGCTGGA
This sequence comes from Cacajao melanocephalus, assembly GCA_963573385.1. NCBI lineage: Eukaryota > Metazoa > Chordata > Mammalia > Primates > Pitheciidae > Cacajao > Cacajao melanocephalus. The sequence goes on along the minus strand of CAUYLG010026059.1, from coordinate 36,384 downwards.
ATCCTGCCCGGGCCCTGTGTGGTTTCCGCAAAGTGACTTAACTTCTCTGAACCTCCATGTCTTCATCATAAACTGGGCATTGCAAGACCTGTTTCCCAGCACGGGAGCCTCTGGTGCTCTCCGCAGCCCTGGTCCAGCTGAGTCCCTGCCTGCGTAAGCATGGACTCCTTCGGCCAAGAAGCTTGAAGCTGCCTCCTCAGCACTGGGGGGTCACGGAAGGTACTGAGGCTGGAGAAGGTAGTGGTCTTCCATCCTGGTGACCACAGGAACAGTGCTGACTCCGTGGGGCACCTCTCAGTCACGAGAAAAGACAGCCCACGTGCGGGAGAGCCTGTCTTTTCCTGTTACAGACACAGATTTATTTCTGGGCTCTGCTCACTCGCACGCAAAGACCCAAAATATATTCCTCTGATTCCATGAAGATTTCTGCACGGTGGTCAAGGAGCTGGTGCCTGCTGCTGGCTGCCCTGGGAAAACATGCACCCCTGTTTACGAGAGCAATGGGATCCCTCCCAGGAAACATCTGGCAGGATTCGGGAAAGGGGTCATGGGACCAGTTCGGGGAAAAACACATGTGGGATGTTTTAAAGCATGGTGCCCGGCCTGACCACAGCCTGTCCCCAGCAGAAGGACACTGGGAGAGACAGCTGTATCCGCTTCGCCCCCAGCCAGCACCCTGAGCAGTGCGTTCTGCCCCAACTCTGGCCCCTTAAGCTGGGGGCTTTTTTTTTTTTTTGAGATGGCGTTTCGCTCTTGTTGCCCACGCTGGAGTGAAATGGTGTGATCTCGGCTCACCACAACCTCCACTTCCTGGATTTAAGCGATTCTCCTGCCTTGGCCTCCTGAGTAGCTGGGATTACAGGCATCTGCCACCACGCCCGGCTAATTTTGTATGTTTAGTAGAGATGGGGTTTCTCCATGTTGTTCAGGCTAGTCTCGAACTCTTGACCTCAGATGATCCGCTCTCCTTGGCCTCCCAAAGTGCTGGGATTACAAGCGCGAACCACCATGCCTGGCCAAGCTGGGGTCTTTGAGGTTCATGAGCCTACTGGGCTGAGAGCCACAGCTGTGGGGATGGGGAAGCCCCACCTGGCCAGACAGAGGTGAGGGGACAGGGCTCTGTGAGGGGACAGAGTCAGGTCCCTCAAATAGCCCCCAGTCAGCGGGGGCAGAAGACTAACTATGCAAAGACTAACGATGCGGGCTGAGACCACCCTCTGAGTGCAGCCCAAAAGAACGCTGACCTCCCCGGAATTGCTTCCGGCATTTTTGTTTCAGAAGGAAGAAAGTCACAAACAGGAAGGACAAGTGAGTCCCCCGCAGAGGATACACAGCGGGCAGGGATGCCGAGGGGTCCCCGCTACTGTCCCCGTGGCTTGAGAGCCTAGACCTTCCGTCCGCACAGCGGCCATGTGGACTTCCACCATCCGATCGTAGCCACACACGTGACTCCCTGCAGCTGGAGTGTGGGCTCGAAATTGCCAGAAGATTTGAAAGTTTGCACCCTTAAAGATCAGACCTGGGGGGTTTTCAGGTTGCCCTTGGCTTCTTTCCTCACCCACCCTGGTCCTACAGGCTGCTCCATACCTTGGAGGGCACTGTTCACTGTGGACGTCCGGTCTTTAATCAGGGGGTCAGGGTGCTGGAGGGCTGAAGCCTGAGGGTCAGGGTGCTACTGAGAGAGGCCTCCCCAGGCGGCATCTCCCGTGTCGGGCAGGAACCACAGGTGCGTGCACTGTGGCCCAGGCCGCTGGGTCACTGGATGCAGGGGAAAGCGCAGGAGCCCCATCGTCAGTGGGGTGGGCACCTGGAGGACCTCGAGCACCACAGAACACCTGGGCAAATCCCCACCTCTTTGTTCTCAGCGTCCTCCACTACCAAGGAGGAGAACAGCCAGGCTGCGGGGCGTGGTGCAGCCCCATCGGGAGGACGCAGGCCTCTTCTAACCCTGTCTGTCCACGAGGACGTGGGGTTGCTGTGGTCTAATCCTCCTGCTGCCGGACTGGGGGCCAGATACCAGGAGCCTTGGCGGCTGCCCCGGAGGGGGTCACATTCTCTGCCATAAATAGGCTTTTGGGGCACGTGATGCCCAGTGCTGCATCCCTGGTCAGCCCTTCATGACCAGGCGAGTTTTCAGCAGCCCTGGCATCTGCCGCCTCTCCCCGTTGGCACCAGCTTCCAGCACGGATAGGAGCTGGAACACTGGGTCTGGAGCCAGGTTTATCTGTTTAGTGGACTGACGCGTCCCTAGCATGGACAACAGCACTGGCCATACAGCAGGTGCTCAATGACAGCTACTGAGGGAGGGAGAAGAAAGAGGGAAGGCGCCCGACTCTATGAAGTGCCTACTGTGTGCAGTCGAGGACGACCCGCCTTGCAGACTCCATCCACCTTCTCTCCGACCTTTTGGTAGCTGTCGGCCTGTCCACATCAGTAAATATGGATGAAGGGACGGGGAAGGCCTGGAGCCCCTCATCCCAGGCCCACGCACAGTAAACACGGAGGGGGATCTCAGCCTGACCTTGACCTGCAAAGCTCACTCCTACCCTCCACCCACACGGCTCCAGAGGGCACGTGGGCAGGACGGACGGCAGACCCTCTCAGTCCCTGGGCACCGGTCTGCATGGAGAGGTCATCGCCCTCGTACTGGCGTTTCCCACGCTACAGTTACTGCTGAGCATGTCCACGCTGCACTGGAAGACCTGGTTCCCATGGCACAGACGCCGCTATGAAGTACAGCTGAGGGACGGTCTCTGGAGCAGCACACCCCACATCACCCTGACACGGTCTCCACACTGGAGTCTCAGGCGAGCTGACGACCCAAGGAATGCAGCTCCGTGGGTGGATCAGGCACCAGTGCTCTTTCCTGAGCATGGGGCAGGGACTGGGCCACGGGCAACTTTAACCCCAGCCCTCGCCACGGGGTCTGGCCCTAGGCCTGCTTGGTGATGTCTTGTTAAAGAAATAAACAATAGGTAAGTCAGCAGAAATATCATTTCACATTCCTGCTTCTGTTGAAGGTGGTAGATGGCTCAGATCAACCCTCCCAGGACACATAGTAAAGAATGCGTCACAAGAGAAGAAACGAGAAACGGTCTGAAAAGCGTCCCCCAGTCTTTTTGGCAGCAGAGACTGGGGTCATGGAGAGCAATTTTTCCACAGGACAGTGCTGGGATGGAGATGGTTTTGGGATGAAACTGTTCCACCTCTCGATTTTTTTTTTTTTTTTTTTGAGACAGAGTCTTGCTCTGTCTCCCAGGCTGGATTGCAGTGGCATGATCTTGGTTCACTGCAGCCTCCGCATCCTGGGTTCCAGCAATTCTCCTGCCTCAGCCTCCCAAGTAGCTGGGACTACAGACACATGCCACCAGGCCTGGCTAATTATTCTATTTTTAGTTGAGACGGCATTTCACCATGTTGGCCAGGCTGGTGTCGTACTCCTGACTTCAGGTGATCTGCCTGCCTCAGCCTCCCAAAGTGCTGGGATGACAGGCATGAGCCACCACGCCCAGCCAAAACTGTTCCACCTCTGATCATCAGGCACTAGATTCTCACAAGGAGCACACAATATAGATCCCTCGCATGTGCCGTTCCCGACAGGGTTTATACTCCCATGAGAATCAAATGTCGCTGCTGATCTGGCAGGAGGCAAAGGTCAGGAGGGAATGCTCGCCCACCACTCATCTCCTGCTGTGTGGCCCGCTTCCTAAAAGGCCACGAACCGACACGGGTGCCCAGCGGAGCAGGAGGAGAGAAAGGGAAGGAAAAGGAGGAATGGAGCCCACCCTGAGAAGCTCTGGCCCCTACAGCCACAGCACCTGCGAGGGCCTGGGCGCCTCAGCCTGTGGCTTTGGTTCAAGGCAGTTCCCATCTACAATGCTGCAAACCTTTCTGGACAAGGTCACCGTCATTCCAGGCTCTGGGAAACCCCACAGATGATAAGAGGTCAAGGACTAGCAGACGAGTGAACCAGACCCACCCCCACCAGGACAAGAGACAGCCCTAGGAGGAGAACCAGCTGAAGTGACCAAGGTAGAAATCAGCCCACTCAGCTTGGGATTAGGAAAGGATGAGCTGGGTAATAAATCAGCTCTGCTCACCTCGTTTAAACATGTAAACCTCAAGATAGAAAAGATCCGCAGAGGACAGGAAACTATTAAAACATGACACGGCTGACTTGGAAAAGAACCAAATAGAACTCCTAGAAATAAAAGAGATAGTAAAAAGAATGAAAACCTCAACAGACATGTTGGGAAACGCTCAACCCCTCCAAAGACAGGGAGACGCATGGGGCTGGTGCAGGATGCTGCTGATGAGCAGCTCCGGCGGGGGTGAGGGGAGCCCTCATCTGCAGCATCTGCTGATTCCCGTGGTGTAAAGACCACACCATGGCCGAGTTCAAGCCAGCAACGGGGAACAACCAACTTGCAGAATTGCAGAAGGACACGACTCCAGCACACCGTGGGCCTGGACACAGATGAGGACCTCAGAACCGCAGCCAGAATGGCAATGATTTCACCCCAGCGGCTGGGATGCCCCAGGGCAGAGCTGTGCAGTGATGGCCCTGGGGTCACGTTAAAAACAGGAATTTAATAAAAGGTCCAGAATTTACTTTATTTATTGTTTGAGACAGAGTCTCACTGTGTCACCCAGGCTGGAGTGCAGTGGCACGATCTTGGCTCATTGCAACCTCTGCCTCCTGGGTTCAAGCAATTCTCCTGCCTCAGCCTTCTGATTAGCTAGGACTACAGGCACCCATCACCACGCCCAGCTAATTTTTGTATTTTTAGTACCGACGGGGTTTCGCCACGTTGGCCAGGCTGGTCTCGAACTCCTGACGTCAGGTGATCAACCCGCCTCAGTCTCCCAAAGTGCTGGGATTACAGGCGTGAGCCACTGCACCCGGCCCAGAATTCACTTTAAAATAAATATGTTTCCATGAAACCAAGACAAGCCTAAAGAAAATCAGGCAGTGGGCCGGGCACGGTGGCTCACTCCTGTAATCCCTGGGAGGCCAAGGCGGGTAGATCATCTGAGGTCAGGAGTTCGAGACCAGCCTGGCCAACATGGCGAAACTCCATCTCCACTAAAAATACAAAAATTAGTCGGGTGTGGTGGCACATGCCTGTAATCCCAGACACTTGGGAGGATGAGGCAGGAGAATAGCTTGAACCTGAGAGGCAGAGATTGTGCCATTGCACTCCAACCTGGGCAACAAGAGCAAAAACTCCACCTCAAAAAAAAAAAAGAAGAAAAGAAAATCAGGCAGTGATAAAAAGTCATCCTCAACTGAAGACTGGGGAGGCATAAAATCTTTAGGGGCCAGAGAAATCTGTAGCAGTGGAATTAAGAGCGGAGAAATCGCTTCAGGACTAGACTAGAGGCCCTTACATCCCATTGTGCAAGAGGCCCTTTCTTCCTTCCCGGGGACAGGGGAACGAGGACTGTAAGCTTTAAGGCAAAGAGCCTGTGGGTGAGGTCAGGGCCAGGTTCAAAGGCCAGAGGTGCCGTTTTCAGGTCAGGATGGCATTTCTGCCCCACCTGCTCACAGTTCTGGTAGGAAGCCCACATGGGGTGGGGAACTGACAAGTCTCATGAGCATGTTTATCGCTTTTATTTGTGCTGAGGAGCTGGGATTAGAGCTGAGACTCTTCAAATTCCAGGCCCCACCCCCGATGCCCAAATCTGTGAGGGCCTCTCCCCAGCCCTGCCAGTGCCCAGGACCTGCCGACAGTGACCGCAGCCCCAGGACTGCCTCCCACACCAGCCCACATCCACAAGGCCCCATGGGAAGTGGTGAGAAGTGGCTGCCCCTCCCTGTCCCGAGGCCAGGGCAACCCTGCCATCACCCTTCCTGGTCACCTGGCGGCGGACAGGGGTGGGGTGTCCACAGGCAGGGAGACCCTTCTCTTCTGAGGGGCACTTATGGTTCCCCCCTGGTGGGAACAGGGCCAGGCCCTGGGAGTGGTGAGGAGTGGGCTCTGTCCCAGGCCTGCGGTTGAGGGGTGTTTACAGCCAGCGCCGGCCAGCTCTGTCCCTGTGCAGGCTCCAGGATTAACTTTCTCAACCCTCTCCATGAGGAAGGTCATACCATCACCTCCATTTTACAGATGGGGACGTTGAGACCCAGAGAGGGGAAGCAACTTGCCCAGGGTTGCTGAGCCATGAAGTGGTTGATCTGGGTCCATGTCCACGTACTTGGCTCTCAGGGGGGCTGAGCGGGGTCTCAACCCACACTCGGAGCTCAGAGGCTATGTCTCCACCCCTCAAGCATCCAGCCCTGGGCTTTGTCTGAAAGCAGCAGCGCTTCTCCCATGGAGTCTGCCCTCACTTGCTTTTCAAAAGCAGCATCCATGAAGATGGGGAACAGATGCTGCAGGAGCGGCCCCGCCCGCCACAGGGACGCATGTGAGAGCCAGCGGCGAGCCAGCGGGGTGCAGGCTTGAGCCCTGGGCAGCAGCATAAAAGCAAACAGACTTTTACAGGGTTCCAGTGTCCACGGCCTTCACAGGATCTACCAAAGCCTGGGTCAGGTTCAACATCAGGGCAGTGGGGGCCTCAGCCATCCCCCCAGCACACACAGCCAAGATTTCAGTGTGTGGTGTTCTCCGCAGTGACCCCACGAACATAAATAACATCCAGCAGGCTTTGAGGCTGGACTTCAAAAAGGCTAAGGGGTCTTAGTTGCAAGAAAACATGTTGGGACAAAACAATCTTCTTTTGTCCCTTTAATGAGAACCCTGGAAGCTGACCATGGCTGTCAAAGGGGCAGAGACAGAGGGGGAGGGAGAGGAAAAGAGATGCAGAGGGAGGGAGAGGGAGAAGGAGAGAGACAGAGGGAGAGAGAGAGAGAAAGTGAGGGAGGGGTAGAGTAAAAAAGAGGGATGCAGGAAGAGAGAGAGACAGAGAAGGGAAGAAAGGAGAGAGAGAGAAGGGAGAGAGACTTAGGGGAAAAGAGAAAGAAGGACAGAGACAGAGGGAGAGAGAAACAGAGACAGAGAGAAGTGAGAGAGAGAGACAGAGGCAGAGATGAAAAAGAGGCGAGGAGGAGGAGAGATATGAAGAGAGGGAGACAGAGAGTGAGAGAGGGAATGGGGAGAGAGGGAGCAAGAGGGAGGGAGAGGGGAGAGACTCCTGAAGCGCTGGCCCCTGCCTCGGGGCCCTTCTCTCTTCCTGCCCTTTCCTGTCCTGCGGAGCCATCCTGGGACCTCTGAGCCTCTCCTGTAAACCCACGTTGAAGGCCGCCCTGTGATCTAAGTGCCCCTGCCTTCTTGACCCACCCCCAGGTCTCTCTGGGACATGGCTTCGCCCTCCACTGGCTCTTGGCTCACTGGAGTTGGCGCAGGCTCTGGGTGTCACACGGTGCACCAGGGCTCGTGTGGACCTGGGGTCTTGCTCTGACGAGGCCTCTCCTAGTTTGCACCAAAGGCCCTTCCCGCCCTCCTCACACCTCAAAGCACAGTTTGGGCAGGACTGGGGCCTCAGCCGCCCCAGGAGCTGGGTCCCCCAGATCAGCTGAGCCAGAGCTTGTATTTTGACAAGACCCCAGGGGGTTCCTGTGTGCCTCCTGGACGCTGCAGCGAGGCAGACCAGGACAAGGCTGGAGCCTATCACTCTTCCAGACAATCCGGCCCGCCCTGGCCTTCAGCCATGACCCTGCCCCATGCTGCTACCCTCCGGCTCCAGCCTGCCCCGTCCAAGGCAGCCTACTCTGGGATTACCCGCCCTGTGCAGCATCTCAGCTACTGGAATGGGCTGAAAGGCATCCCCGGCAAAGACATGATCACGTCCTAACTCCTGGAGCCTATCAATGTGAATCGCACTTGGAAACAGGGGCTTTGCAGATGTAATCGAGCTCAGATAAAGGCGTAGGGGTGGGCCCTAAGTAGAATGACTGGTGTCTTTACAAGAAGGGGACACACAGAGACACACAACAGAGAGGGCCGAGTGACCACACAGAGGCTGAGGTTAGAGTGATGTGGCCACTACCCAAGAACACCTGGAGACCCAGGAGCTGGGAGAGGCAGGAAGGTCCTCCCCTGGAGGCTTCAGAGGGAGCACGGCCCTGCTGGCACCTTGATCGTGAACTTGCTATGACAGCATCCATTTGTGTGACTTTAAGCCCCCAGCCTGTGGCCCTTTGCTATGGCAGGTGCAGGGCACGACATAGCTGTTACCAGGTCTCCAAGAACTGGCCCCACTGTGCCCTCAGCCGGGCCTGTCTTCCAGGTCGCCCTGAGATGTCTCGACACAATGAACCTCCCAACTCGGTGAGGACGCACACACGGGGGCTGGGGTCTGCTCACAGCTGTGTGGGGCTCACAGCACACTTCGTCCAGGAGCAACACAGAGTGTCACCCCCACGGGCACCCCAGGAACAAAGGCCAGGTCACACCTGCACAGCCGGCTATCTCCGAGAGGCTGCCTGTCCTGGCTGCAGCAGACAGTCCTGGAGGCGGCTGGCACCCCCCAGGGGACCCTCTTGCTCATCTGTCCCCCTTTCTCTCCCTCCAGGTCTGCTTCTCCCTCCACCTCCCCATCCAGCCTTCAGAGCAGGATTCTCAAGTGGGGGCAGTTTTGCCCCCATGAACACTGGCAATATGTGGAGACATTTCTGGTTTGTTTTCGCAACTCAGGGCGGGGGGTGGGTGGTGCTACTGGCCAGGCAGAGGCCAGGGATACTGTTAAATAGCACCTGCTTCAAAGCAGCCAGTCTTCATTCTAGGGAAGGGTTTCATACAGCGTGTGAGTATCTGATAGACTCTGCAGATCTTTCTCCCCAGGAAAGCTCACATAAGCCCTGAATTTTGCTTCCAACTGGGTAAGATTGTGCAACTGGGCTCTCTTGGAGGCAATCTTCTTTCCAAAATTGCAAACCCTTTGCGCCTTGTAATCTGAGCATACCTCCGGGAAAGGTTCATTCCCAAGAGTGCCTCTTCCCCCTGCGATGCTTCTGTCTGCTAACCACGCTGGCAGGGCCCTGCACACACCTTAGACGCTGCATGAGCGCAAGCAACCTTTTAATAGATCTGGCTCTGCCCGTGTCCAGGAGAGCAGGGAAAGCAACAGGCTGCCCAAACGAAGGCTCCTTCCAACAGCCCCAGGGGCTGATGCGTCTCAGATGAGAGCTCCAGGGTTTCCGGGAAGCCCTCATAAAGCAGTTTATGATCTGAGAGGCTCCAGCAGGGATGTGGGAACATCTCAACTTCAGCCCTTTGAAAACCTGAATGGACGCGTCTACCCCGCAATCATGGTTTCATCTTAAACATGACCAGGTGAACTGCTGAAAAGCCTCTTTTAGCTCTCAAGCCAAATTACCAATGAAATGTTAGGGTCATTTCACTGGTAAAAACTAGATCATTTTGGTGACAGCAACCAATGTCCTTATGTTTAGTTTCTTTTATTTCAAAGTCATGATAAAGAAGATGAAGTGTTTAAAAAGATATTTATGAGATCGTATTTAACGAGAAAGGGTCTTTTCTCGCCCTAACTGCTGCTGTAATACATGATACCATATCAGCCAAGAATCTGCCGCAGGCCAGACTCTGAATTAAGCACTTTGCAAAGGTTACTTATGATCACTCAGTGATGCAAATACTCTTGCTATCTCCATTTTACAAATGGGGAAACTGAGGCCCAGCCTTTCCATCAGGATGAAGTGGGAAGTCTGGGATCTGGCATAAGTCAGTCAGAATGACCAGACCCCAGAAGTTTCTGTGGAGCTTAAGACCTCAGAGTTGTAGTCAGGAAGGAAGGACGGGGCTGGAGCGTCAGCTCCTTGGGGAACAGATGAGAGGCGAGGACCACGGAGCTCAAAACCCAGCTCCCTCAGCATCACCTCCCAGAGAGCGGCCTCGGCCCCCGGGCTTCCCTGGTCTCTCGTGCCCCTGAGGGAGCCGATTCCTTCCTTCAGTTGTAAGTTGACATGCTGAAACAAATGCTGGATAGCAGCCGTATTGTTCTGAAAGCCACAGGACTGGCGAGAGGGACCACACGAAAACCCAGCAGGAATCGACCACTCGCTTCTCTAAGACAAAGTCGGGCAGGGCACGGCTCCCTTGCAAGTCCCTGTTCCCCAGCTGCTGCCCCCAAAGCCAGGGAGAAAATCTCTGAATCCTCGTCAGGATCAAATTTTCGCTTCCTGATCATCAAAATTTGGAGGGCCCCTGCACAGCCTTGAAACTCCAAAGACACCCATCTGGGTGGCGGAACTCACAATCTCCTGCCGGGAAAAGGTGAAAGGAGACCCAGATAGATGCCCCAGGCTAAACAAGACCCCTTGACTCACTAGCTCAGGGTCCAGGGGGGCCCCATGGAGCATGTTGGATCGTTTTCAGGGAAAGTGATATCTAGTTGTTGCAAAACAGAGGTTCCCTAATTAACCTGCTTTTTGGTCTAAATACATCAAAGACATTCTTATCGCTGGAGCAAAAGCATTTGTGACGTGAGGACATGGCGGTGCCTGTGGATGAAATATCAAACCAATGCCAACTTTCATGTTCGGCATTCACAGGTGACGCCATGGCATCCTAAGTTAACTTGCCGACGACTTTTCCTGCTTTCCATGTGTTTTAGAGACTTTGCTAATTCTCAGTTAATCTGCACAGTGATGGCTCTGTAGGCTGGGGCCCTTGCCCCAGTCTTCATGGGAGGAAGGGCTCCCATGCACAGAGTTTAAGATGTCAGCCGTGGAGCACACAGCAGCCAGCAGAGCTGCTGAAGGAAGCACCGCTGTGCCAGGACCGCTGAAGTCATTCTCTCTGCACACAGCTGCACCCTCGGCCTCACAGCAGCCAGGCACACAAGGTGGGTCGACCTTTTGTTCTCTCTCGAGATCTTTCTCCTAGGAAGAGTCACAGGCTTTGCTAGGGGGCGGGCTCCAGAACACTGTGTTACAGAGCCACGGACTTCTGAGCACCAGGGATGCCCAGCGCTCAGCCGGACCCACTCCTCACTCTACAGACGGGAAACTGAGGCCCAGAGAGGAGCCGATGCCATCCAGGAAGACTCCCAGGACAGCTTCGTCCTCCCTCCCCCTGATTGGGCAAATCTTCCCAGGAAAGGAGCTGACCAGAAGCAGGAAACGCTGTGACCCTAAGGTCGTGGCTGCGAAGGCCAGCCCCTCTCCCAGAGCAGCTGTGGCCGGAGGAACGGTTCGGGGTGCCCCCAACACTGTTCAAAAGCAATTTTTGAACAAGAGCCGTGTTCACGACTAAAGGAGGTATTCACTGCTCATCAGTCACCAGCGTGCCAAGCCACACACCGCTCCCCCAGAAGGCCTCCTGGTCTTTTTAAAGAACAGCTTAAAGCTAAAACAAGATACCAGCCTCACACCTTCTGAATATGAAAGCAGCTCCCCCGGCTGCCCCCCACGAGGCCCACCCCCGCAAGCCAGCGCGCAGTGAGATAGTTACGTCCTCATCCCGCTCCAGCTCCAGGCCGGCCTCCAGGAGGTTGCCCTCGTACTCCTCCCTGCGGAAACGCTTGTCGTCCTCGTGGTAGTCCATGGGGGGCTCGGCCGAGCCTGCGTGCAGTGCTGCCCCCTTGCCCGGCAGGGGGTGGTCCTGCTTGAGGCTGCGAGCCCCAAAGGGGGTGTCGCTGTGCTGTGCCCTCCTGGTCAGGGTCCGGCTGCCCGAGGGCCTCTTGTGATGGTACACCAGGATGTAGTCCACCTTGCGCCGGCCATCCCGGAAGTACAGGCCATACTTGCACTTGGCGTCAGGGTCCACAGACAGGGAGTTCAGCAGCTAAGGGCGGAAAAAAAAGAGACGACATTCACCATCGGGTGCTCCTGACGGGCCTTTGGAGGGCTCCTGCTCCCTGCCCGGCCTCACTCACTCACCCACTCAGTCACTCACCCACTCACTCTTCACTCACTCACTCACCCACCCACTCACTCACTCAGTCACTCACCCACTCAGTCACTCATTCACTCAGCCACTCGTTCAACCACTCACTCACTCACTCAGTCACCCACTCACTCACTCAGTTACCCACTCACTCTCTCACTCAGCCACTCACTCACTCACTGACTCAGTCACTCACTGACTCAGTCACTCACTTACTCACCCAGTCACTCACTCACTCAGTCATTCACTCACTCTCAGTCATTCACTCACTCACTCAGTCACTCACTCACTCATTCACTCACTCACTCCACTCACCCACCCACTCACTCACTCAGTCACTCACCCACTCAGTCACTCATTCACTCAGCCACTCATTCAACCACTCACTCACTCACTCAGTCACCCACTCACTCTCTCACTCAGTCACTCACTCACTCAGTCACTCACTCAGCCACTCACTCACTCACTGACTCAGTCACTCACTGACTCAGTCACTCACTTACTCACCCAGTCACTCACTCACTCAGTCATTCACTCACTCACTCACTCAGTCACTCACTCACTCATTCACTCACTCACTCCACTCACTCATTCACCCACTCAGTCATTCAGTCACTCAGTCACTCACTCACTCACTCACCCACTCAGTCACTCACTCACTTACCCAGTCACTCACTCACTCATTCACTCACTCACTCAGTCACTCACTCACTCCACTCACTCATTCACCCACTCAGTCACTCACTCAGTCACTCACTCACTCACTCACCCACTCAGTCACTCACTCACTCACCCAGTCACTCAGCCACTCACTCACTCACCCACTCAGTCAGTCACTCATTCGCTCAGTCAGTCACTCACTCATTCACTCACTCAGTCACTCACTCACTCAGTCACTCAGTCACCCACTCACTCACTCACCCACTCACTCACCTACTCAGTCACCCACTCACTCACTCACCCATTCACTCACCCACTCAGTCACCCACTCACTCACCCACTCACCCATTCACTCACTCAGTCACTCACTCATTCCTCACTCACTCACCCACTCAGTCACTCACCCACTCACTCAGTCACTCACTCACTCACCCACTCACTCACTCAGTCACTCAGTCACTCACCCACTCACCCACTCAGTCACCCACTCACTCCGTCACTCACTCACTCACTCAGTCACTCACCCACTGAGTCATTCACTCAGTCACCCACCCACTCACCCACTCAGTCACCCACTCACTCACCCACTCAGTCACTCACCCACTCACTCACTCACCCACCCACTCAGTCACTCAGTCGCTCACTCACCCACTCACTCACTTACTCAGTCACTCAGTCACTCCTCACTCACTCAATCACTCATTCAACAAACAATCCCTGAGCCTCCTCCACAGGCCAGGCGCCGTTCTAGGGCTGAGACTCCCCTGGGACCACAGCAGCAGACCCTGCCTTCAGGGAGCTGAGCTTCGAGAAGGAAGTATTCACTGCTAATCATTCACCAGGGTGCCAAGCCACACATTGGTCCCCCAGAAGACCTCCTGGTCTATGGAACTAGAACAGGTTGGGTGTCAGGAACCTCCCTGGCTACTGGCAAAAAGCTATGGTAGGTCATGCCTATAGTCACAGCCCTTTGGGAGGCTGAGGTGGGTGCATCACAAGGTAAGGAGTTCGAGACCAGCCTGGCCTATATGGTGAAATCCACACTTCTACTAAAAATACAAAAATTAGCTGGGAGTGGTGGCGGGCACCTGTAACCCCAGCTACTTGGGAGGCTGAGGCTGGAGAATCGCTTGAACCAGGAGGCGGAGGTTGCAGTGAGCTGAGGTCATGCCACTGCACTGCAGCCTGGGTGATAGAGTGAGACTCGCTCTCTCTCAAAAAAAAAAAAAAAGCTATGGTAGGGGGTGGTTAATGGGTACAAAAAAAAATGAGAAGAGATAAGACCTGATAAGACCTAGTATTTGATAGTACAACAGGGAACTATAATCAATGATAATTTAATTGCGCATGGGCAAATAACTAAATAAGCGTGACTGGATTCTTTATAACGCACAGGATAAATGCTTGAGGTGAGAGATACCCAATTTTCCATGATGCGATTACTACGTATTGCATACCTGTACCAAGATACCTCATGTACCCCACAAATACACACACCCACTATGCATCCACCAAAATTAAAAATTAACAAGCAAACAAAAAATCCCCCAACAACAATGAAAGCCATGGCAAAAGCCACCAAGTGAAGGAGGGTTCCCCACGCGCATGGGCAGGGTCTGCGGCAGAGCTCGGCTCAGGTTTTGTGAGTGCAAACCTCAGTCTCTGATGGCCAGCGTCACGGGCAGTGCCACATCAAGTTGGCCATCAGAGATGACCTAGTTGTGTGTCCAGAGGTGAGGCTTTCATGTCTTAGTCTGGGCTCCCCCACAACAGGGCCTGAGTAGAGCCAGGGGTGCTAGTGTTTTACACGGGAGGTGATCTCCAGGTGCTGGGGGGCGGGGGGGGAAGGGGTGGGAGGCTGGCAGAGGTGGGGTAAGGAGCAGCCACTGCTACATGCAGCTGAGCTCCATCCTGCTGGGGACCTTCGGAGTGACCGTGAAGCGCACACCCCAGAGCCTGTACCCAGAGGGTGAGGAAGCCGGGCGATGATGTACTGGCTCTGGCCCCTTCTTGGCTGGGGGGTCACTCCTGGGGTGTTCATTCCCCTACACGAGTACCTTCCCCACATGTGGCCTTCAGCAACGCCTGCACGGGCGGACGCCTTTGGGTGCAGAGGAGAGCAAGCCACTGGTATGGATGGGCACTGCTGGGCGGTGCCCTGGGGTGACTGAGGGGGTGGGGTTAGGGCTCCTACAGGGTCTGCCTGCCTCAGTTTCCTTATTTGTGGGGGCCACAGGAGATAGCAATGTGGAGGGGTCGGTTTAAAACCCAGATATTCCCACAGTGGCAATGTGGTACAGCTATTGCAAAAGCCAAGCCTGCACTGCTGGGATTCCCAAGGGATTTCGCTGGTTATCAAGACAGACAGGCCAATCAGAACAGTCCACAGAGCTGCGCCTCATCCCTGGAGCTGGCTGCCTGGTTTCCACCCCAGGTTCCTGTGTCTATGCGCGGACGCTCCCTACGGCACTGTCAGTTCCTGAGGGGCATCATCTGAGGAGAGGGCCTCCCTGATGGAGTGCAGGGACGGCGTGCTGCGCCAGGCAGGGCCTGAGCCCCCGTGGCCTTTGGACAGAGCTGCACTCAGGCCTTGCTGGCCTGGACGGTCTTCCCACGTGGTCACCCGGATCCCCTGGGCAGCTTCCGGCTGCACCATGGCTCTAAGTGGCTGAGCATTGGTCAGGAAAAAGGGCAGGCAGAATCCCTCATTCGAGGGTGGGCTGTATACAACCCAAAGTGCATCAGGGTGTAGCCCCTCACCAAACCATCAGCACTGCGGTGGGGGACAGGGGAGGGAAGGCCTCGAGTGGAGCTGTCCTCTATAGTTGCAGGGGAAGGAGAGAGGAGGCTCTGGGCCGGGGCTGCTGGCTGGGGCCTGCCCCACCTTTCATAGGTGTTGATGGCAAGGGTCTAGACTCCTCCACCCCTGGTTAGGGGACAGGTGGGACTGCACCCCTGGCCCCTTGGCCTCTCTGGCTCTAGGACGCCTGTCCTGGAAACAGCATTGCTTACCGCCTGGGAGGGCCCCGTCAGCATCGGGTGCCGGCAGGAGGCTGGGGCCAAGCAGCAGACCTCTCTACAGCAACGCAGGGCCCAGCTGCTCTGGCAGCTGTCAGCAGGACCTGGAGGCAGCGCGAATGCCCCACCCAGCTTGCCCTCTGTGACCAAGTCTGAGGGTTCTTAGGGGCCAGACCACGCCCATGTGGGCGGGTTGCTTGGGAGAGCTCAGGGGGCAGGGTGGGGGAGGGCTGGCTTTTGAGGGCAGTGGGTTCCTGTGCCCAGCCCCGCGAAGGACGGGGTTCATGGAAGACCCCAGTGTCACATGTCTGCAGCCAGCATGGGGGTGGGGGGCCTGCACTCCTCCTGCAGGAGAAGCACAGAAGAGCTGTTCTTCTCAGTGTGCCGAAGAGGAGACTGAGGCCCGGCAGGGCAGGAGAGCCCTGGGTTACAGAGCAGGAAGGAGGCTGAGCTCAGCCTCAAGTCCTGTCTGCGGGCCCCCTTAGGAGCAGTGACCCAGGGTGATGCTGTTTCTGCATCCCCAGAAGCTGACCCTCTGAGGGGAGCACTATAGTTAGGTCTCTTTGACCTGGAGGAAACTGAGGCTCCCTCAGGTGAGCTGCCCAACACAGGAGCCCTGAGTACCAGACTCCTGCTGGCTGACCCGAGTGCAGGGCTCTGCCTCTGGTGCTGAGGGGCACGGGGAGAGTGCAGCCAGCTAGCCGGCCTGGTTCTGTCCCAGCCTGGGGCAGTGGTGAAGCAGGGCCGGTACACACAGCAGGTACACGCAGGCTAGTGGGGAGGTGTGGGTGACACCAGGCCATAGGTAAGTCTGGGACAGTGTGGGACAGCAGGTGAGGCTGGCCCAGGACAGGGCAGTGGCTTCGTGGCAGGCCCCGTAGTCAGCCAGACCCGGCTCTGTGTCCAGGCTTGGCCCCTCTCCAGCTGCAAGGCCTGAGGGAGGTTCTGGACCCTCTGAGCCCCAGTGTGGGTTTCTGCTAAATGGGGAGTGGCTAGGAGGCTTCACCGAGGGGATGACGGTCTCCGCTAAGCTCAGCACCACGCTGGCCAGAACATGCTGGGATGGACGCTCCATGTAATTCTGGGGCCAGGTGCCTGGGGGCCATCCCCTTCACCCCGACAGCCACCCAATGGCAGACTGGCATTCCCCTCAACATCTCAGGGAGGTCAGACGAGGGCAGGGCCACAGGGAGCTGGCAACTAAAGGTGCTTTTCTCTTCCCATGGCTGAGCACGCAAAGGAGCCAGACCAGAAGCTGCTCTGGGAAGACGTGAGTGATGCGCAAGGAATGAGCCAGTGCCCAGCAGATGAAGGCTGGGTCTCCAGGGCTCGGAGGCACACCTGCCTGAGTCCCAGGCATGCCCAAGGGCTTGGGCTGTTCCTCCTCATCTCCTCCCCATACCTCTTTCCCCAGCCTCCTCTCCGCCTCCCCCAGGCCTTCCCCAGTCCCTCCTCCTTGCCTTTGATATACTCTCTCCGCACACCCTTCATGACCTTCTCAGCCCTTTGTAATTTGACCTGGTTTTCAGGGCACAGGGCAAATCCCGCATCCTCTGGGATCTGATGGTGGCCAGCCCCTCTGGCTTCCGCAGGTCTCCGTGTGCCGGGACTGCCTCTGAGCCGTCTACCCACAAGCTCTTAACTTGCAAATTAGTCCCAATGCTGGATGGCAGGACCCCAGAGGCCTGGCCAGGGACTGTCTAGAGATGTGTTAGAATACAGCTCCAACCTGACCTCCACACACAGGGACTCAGAACCTGGTGGGGGCCCCATAAACGCCCCTGGTTGGCAGCGATAATGGTGATGGCAAACAAATCCTTAGAGAAAGGGAGGAAATTCACAGGGATCCCTTCAAGCCAGAGAGCAGGGAAATTACACTAAGGAGTGGCCAAAAATTCTCTATCAAGGCAAAACAGGAAAGATTACCAGGTTCAATGTGAACCCCCATCATCTGTCCAGTGGGGTCTCATCAAGGGATGCGCACACCCTTAGGGGCCTGACAGTCTTTGGGAGAACAGAAGCGTCATCTAACTTCCCTGCACGGTGGGGGAGAGAGCATGGCGGCCTGCTCAAGCGTGGGCATCCTCCTACCTGCATTCAAAGACCAGCTCTGCCACTCACCAGCTGTGTCACCCCAGGCACACAGCTTCGTGTTTTTGTCTCTCCGTATCTCTAAGACCTCCCTCATGTAATCTGACCTCCCTCACAGGGTTGCTGGAAAGACGAAACCTGTTAATATATGTTGTAGAGCATCTGCAGCAGGCCTAGCATCGAGGGAAGCTTCAACAGAAGTTTGCTCTGATTTGGAATTGAGACACAGGCACGAATAAAAAACTAGGGAAGGACAGGGGGAAAAGCAATCTTGTGGCCAGAGTGGACCACAAGCGAAAGATGGTAGCAGTGCCAAATCCAGACTTTAAAAAGTTACACAAGGAGCTGGATGTGATGCTGGGACCAGCAGGAGGCAGCACCAAGCACAGGTGTGGGAGTCCCAGGGCCTGACTCTGTCACTGACTTGTGTGACCTGGGGTAAGCTGCTTTGTCTGTTTAGGTCTCAGTTTTGTAAAGTGTGGGCTCTCTCCCGTCTAAAGGGCTGGGAGGGCCCCAGGGTCTGGAGAGCAATCCTGAGCTGGGCTTAGAGAGAGCTGAGAGGTGAACGCACAGCAAGGACCGGTGCAGTTGCCATGGTGGCATGTGACTCTGTGGTGCCCTTCCACGGAGCAGTGGAGAGGGGGGCCTTTCTTGTGTAGAATGGGACAAAAAGGCAAAGATGTAATTGCAGTGGGAGGGATGTGAGTGAGACTTCACACATAACTTCCCAATCTGAAGGCCTGGGAAAGCTTCAGAACATTTATGTTTCCGTATTCTTAAGAAAGGGACAAGCAACCCCTCGGTGCACCTTCGCTGAGGGCAAGTGGTCTCTTTCTCATCTTTTCTTTTTGGACGAAGTCTCGCTCAGTTGCCCAGGAATGCAGTGGTGTGATCCTGGTTTACTGCAAACTTTACCTTCTGGGTTCAAGCAATTCTTGTGCCTCAGCCTCCCAAGTAGCTGGGATTACAGGCACCCACCAGCATGCCTGGTTAATGTTTGTAATTTTAGTAGAGATGGGGGTTTCATCATGTTGGCCAGGCTGGTCTTGAACTCCTGACCTCAGGTGTTCCAGCTGCCTCGGACCCCCAACGTGCAGGGATTAGACGTGTGAGCCATGCGCCCAGCCCTCTTATTCATCTTTTTGATGGCTGGCACTGCATATGTGGTTGCTGAATGAATGAATGAATGTGGGCATGTGTGAATGAACAGCAGAGGCTGGCTCTCATATACTGTGACTGGCTGTGGTCATCAGATCTAAGGATACAGAAGTTGAGACCCAGCCAGGCCAGCAACTTAAGCAACACAACCCCCAACTCAGAGCCTCAGTTTTCTCATCTGTGAGATGCCGACAAAGCCGTCTGGACTTAGTTCACAGGATTCTTGCAGGGATAAAATGTAATGGATGATGGATAAAATGTGCTTGGTGCGGTGGCTCCCGCCTGTAATCCCAGCACTTTGGGAGGCCGAGGCAGGCAGATCACGAGGTCAGGAGATAGAGACCATCCTGGCCAACACGGTGAAACCCCATTTCTAATAAAATACAAAAAATTAGCTGGGCGTGGTGGCACGCACCTGTAATCCCAACTACTCGGGAGGCTGAGGCAGGGGAGTCACTTGAACCCGGAAGGTGGAGATTGCAGTGAGCCAAGCTGGTGACAGAACAAGACTCTATCTCAAAAAAAAAAAAAAAAAAGCGATGGACAATCTGAGGGTATTTTGAAGACTCCCTCCTGCATAACTGGGGGAGGTACTCCTGGAAGGTGCCCCCCAAGGAAGATAGGAAAATAGTGGAAGAGAAATACTTCCCTAAGGCCACATGGGAAAATGTGAAGAACAAAGGTTCCCTTCACAGCAGGAGTGTCCTGGAAGCCCTGTCCCAGGCACCAGGAATGGTGAGATGTCAGCCTATATATCTGGTCCATACCTGCCTCTATGAACTCTATCCTCAAACTCCAAGGAAAGGACAGAAGTGGCGGGGGGACTCCTACAGCCACACTTTTAACACTATACTGGGACTCTGGGCACTGGATTATTCAGCTCTTCTCTGGAGCTGGTGCTCCCGGAACTGAATTCGTATCCATATGAAATGTCTTGATCACTCAAGGGAATCTACAAGGTTCACTTTCTCTGAAAATGGGCTAAATGCCATCAGTGACTGGTAAAATTTCTTTTAGTTTTCAGACTCTTCCAATTATAGTTAAGAAGGGAACATCAGTTTTAAACTTCTCTTGCCTTCTAAAACATTTTTAAAATCGGATCACTACGTGTCAGTGTGTGACTATGGGGCGTGCTGCATAATCTAGAAGCAGATCATTTCCAACAGCAGATAAGCCAGGAAATACTGGGCAGACACCGGCAAATCAGGTACCTCTGGAGTGTCTGGGCTTGTTCGGGGCATACAGATCCCAGGCCACTGACAACCACCAGGTTCAAGGAAGAAAGTAGAAACACTCAAAGATCAACACAAAGAAACAGAAAGAAATTGCATCCAACCTGGTCTCTGGATTTCAAGTCATTTCTTCTTATATCTCACTGCACAGAAACAGTGAAGTGATTTCCACCCTAGAACTTGGGAAGGAGGAGAGGCAAAAGCCACAGGCTGGGAACCCCAGCCTGAATTGGATGAACTTATTCTGTGGTTGACTTACGCACGTATGCGTTGAATGCCTGAGAATGGGGTAGGGACTTTTGAAACGCAGCCCATGCCCTCTGGCCCTCGTGTGTACAGAGCCGCCTTCGCTGAGTGACTCAGGGTAATGACTGAGCAACAATTGTGGGCTTGAGTTGTGCTGGGGATGTCCTGGGAGGCTCTTCCTGCCATGCTGCCTGCCCTGCACCGTCAGGCTCCCGCTCCAGGGCTGCAGCCTCCAGCCTGTCTGGCCATCCACCGGCAGATGCTGCTCCCAGGTTCTGCCTCCTGCAGCAAGTGCCTCTGATTCAGCCTTCCAAGCTCGCAAAACAAAGCATGGGCCCTGGAAGTGCTGTGTGCTGCCTAAGAGTTGATGGTCTCATCCGGGCCCAGTGGCCTCTTTGCAGACTTTGCATCCTTCACCTGGGTCTGCAGGAGGCAGATAGTTTCTGGGTCTGGATGAGCAACGGGTCCTGGAACAAAAACTCCAGAAACCAGGGGCTCTTCATTAAAGGCTCTATTTCTTACTGAATGTTCAATTCGCCAGCAAGTGCTGTCCAGGTCACTCCCAGAGCATCCATTTCTCCACCACCCTGGCCACACTACCTTTCCCTGGCTCCTGACTGTATCCCCATTGTCCCGCCTTTGCATCTTTAAGTACGCAATGTCTTTGAAAGACTCAGTTCCCACCCGTCATGGGTAGAATTAGCGCCTTCTACAGAATATTTATTCTTCAGGCAGGCTTTCTGCAGCAACCTGGTCTGTGTCCTGTACCCTTCCTAACTGTCCTCCCAGCTGGCGGGTGACTTGGAGCTGGTCACCTGCCCCTCTGGGCCTCAGTTTCCTTGTCTGTAGTAATAGCACCTACCTAACACGTTTTGAGAGTTGAATGAGCTCAGATACAGCAGGGACCCAGCGTTATGGAGTTGTCCCTGTCACTGCCCTTGGTAACGGGTAATGTTAACGTGGATAACGGGTAACGTTCCATCACCATTTGTTAAGTAAGCTCCAGATGGGCGGAGCCTTCCCTGTGGCATTATCTGAGGGTACCCAGGGTCCAGCATAGCCTGGCATGTGGCTTTGATTAAATGGCAATCCCTGAACTCCTTCGGCCAGTCCTGAGTCATAGGTAGACCCCTCTCCAGCGACACCTCTGCCCAGTGCTCCTGGCAGCTCTGTGCAGTCTCAGTTCCCGAAAAGAACCTCCCCCAGGCCACCCCCACTCCACTATGACCTGAGGGGTGCAAGGCCTGACTGACCAAGGCCAGAGTCCCTGCTGTTGCTGGAACAGAGACCCAGAGCCGGAGCTTTGCCCCTGCTTCATCCCTGGCCTCTCTGTGTGCCCCAGGGACTAGGGGGACAGACCAAGGCCGTCCCCATCCTGCTGGGGCTGCAGGGGAAGGAGGGAGGAAGGAGATTCTGTCCTTAAGTCCCACAAAGTGCTGCTGAGAGCTCCCCTCATCCCAAGAGGAGCAAGCCAGTTCCAGCCCTGTCCTGTCCTCTCAAGCCAAACCCTTCCTGGGAGAATTCTGCTCCCCTCCCTAAAATGTAGGGATCCCTAGACTTCTGGGTCTGGCCCTAGGGAGGGTGGTGGGGATACGGGGACCTCAGGATGGGGTCCCCAACTTACATGACTGGCTTCCTACCAGTGCCCCCACCTGAACCAGTCCTGGGCGCCCAGGGGAGACAGGGACGAGAGTAGAAAGCAATCTCCAATGATTGGCATGCCAGTGCCAGGGTACCGGGCCCAGCACCCTGGGCACAATGTGCGCTTCTGGCAAGTGGGGACCCTGGGCTCTGGCCCAGAAGGTGATGAAGCAGTGGGGCCTGGCAGCTACCATCATCCTAGAGTGGCGACCAACTTGGCCTTCACCCAAGACCCCCACCACCATCACTGCCCCAACGGGCACCCCTGGCAGAGGGCCAGGAAGGGAAGGTCCCATCCAGGGCTCCAGCCGTGAGCTCTTGGTTGGGCTTTGAGCCCCAGCCCCGGGCGAGACGTCTTTGGGGACTCAGAGCTCCGGAGCCAGGCCATGCCTGGGGGCCCAGCGCTGCTTTGGGCCGAGTGGGCGCCTCGCTCCAAACCCGCAGAGCGCAGGCTGGGCGCACGCACTTGGCCGGGGCCGGCGCGCCCTTCCCGGGACGCACGTGCGCGGGTGGGCGCCGCGAACCCGGCGCAGAGGGTGCGGCCCGCGCCCCGGGGTCCCGGGAGGCCCCGCCGCCGCCGCCGCCCGCTTCCCGCCCTCTCCGCGGCGCAGGTGCGCGGCCCCCCCGCCCGGATCGCGGCCGCCCGCACTCACCGTGCCCTCGGACGGCAGGTAGCCGATGTCCTCGATGGCGCAGATGTTGATGATGTGGACGCTGCGGTCCTCGGCCGGGAGCGTCGAGTACTTCTCGTTGACCCTCATCGTGGCCGCCTGTGCGCGGGGACCGCCGGGCGGCGCGCCCTCCCCATCCACGGCCCCGGCGGCCTCTGCGGGCGGAGACGGCAGCGTTCGCGGCGCGCTCGCAGGGGGCCGGGCCTCCCCGCGCCCAGGCCCGCCGGGGACGTGGCCGCCTCCCGCTCCGCCCGCCGCCCTCGCCCGCCCGCCCGGCCCGCGCGCTCCGTGCGGGGTGCGCCTGAGCCTCCGGGTCCGATCGCGCCGCCGCCCGGCTGCGGGCCCCGCGCCTGGTCGGGAACTTGGACGCCGCTGGCCGGCCTTTGCCTTCAAGATATAAGCGCTCTCCGCCCGCCTGTGGCAGGGGCGGCGGCCGCGCGGGTCAGATTTTCCGTAGAAATTTAAACACAGGAAGAAAAAGGATTCCATTCCTGCGGGCCCCTCCGAGTTTTATTTTTATCCGGGGAGAGTGCCCCTTTGGATTTTTGGGTTTTTTGAGGGTTTTCATACCCGGTATGAAAAAGGGGGACTTTCAATAAAGTCCCCGAGTGGCAAGCGCTTCTGTGGCGGGTCACCTCCGCCTCCAGGGTAGTGAAGCCTCTGAGATTGGAGTCTGGAATGTTCTCCCTGCCCCTTTCCCTCCACCCTGGCAAACTCCTGCTGTCACTCAGCGCTCACCTTCTCCAGGGAGCTCGCCTGGTTCCTGCCGACCCGCCCCCCACCAGCTGCCCGTGCTCCTCGGGGAGGCTTTCCCGGGGCTGTCATCTCTCTGGAGCCCACTGATGTTACCGGTGGCCCCCGTCCCCCTTTACGGAGCGCTTAGTGTTCTGTGCCCAGGCGCATGCAGCCTCCCTGATGCGGGGCATGAGTGCGTATCATCTCATTTAACCCCGCACCTGCAAGGTTGGAAGGCTGCTCCTCATTTTGCAGAGGACACCCAGGCTTAGGAAGGCCAAAGAACGGTCCCCATCCTCTGAGGTGGGGTGGAGCTCCTGCAGAGAGCTGTCCCCACTGCAGGGCAAGGCTGTCTTGCTTTCTGGAGAGAGGATGGTGGCTTTGATCGCTCACCCCTGGCCCCAGTAGGGATCTGGCACACAGTAGATCTTCAAGTCTTCTTCCCCTAAGGAGAGTAAAGCAGGTCCCCAGGGGACAGCCACACTCAGGTTAAGCCCCAGGGGCCATGCTGGCAACTACATCCAGTGAAAATAAAGTCTCCCTCTGCCTCTCACAATCCTGTGGATTCTTCATGGTGTGCATCAGATAGCACCTCTGGCAGGAAGTCCTCCTGGATTCTCCCCCACTGACCCCTTCCCACCCAAATACGTGGACCTTCCTCTCTACCCAAAGAACCTGTCTGAACCTCAACTAGCACTTCATTTATTCCGCCTCATTTTACAGTGGATTGTCTACCAGGTTCATACAGCTGATGCTCAATAATTGCTTATTAAATGGCCATTTGGGAACACTCAAGGTCTACCGAAGTGATTAGGAAGTTGTTTTTCAAGGTCACGAGGTCATCAGCATGCCGTGGTTCCAAGCGTGGAACCTGGAGTCAGCTAGGATGGGGTTGGGAGAGGGGGTGGGGGCTCGCTGCAGCTCTGGCACCTTCCAGCATTGTGACCTTGTGCTAGCCCCCTCCTGGGCCTCAGAGCCTCCGCCTTCTCATGGGAGTCTTCAGTGTGCCTGAAGCTGCCAGGCTTGGCAATGGTCACTGCTGTCACTACTACTGTCATCTTGTTCTATCTCGCCTTTCCTGGTGCCTCAGTGAGACCCCTCCCCCCCATTTAGGCACAAGTCTGTGACTTCCTTGAACTTGGGGTGGTGCAGGAAGGCTATTTGGTTCTCAGTTTGGTGGTGCCTACAGGCGCTGAGTGGCCCTAAAGGACCCTTCGTCTGCACCTTGGACAGTGAGAGAGGGTTTGGACGAGGGCCCCAGGCTGGCCAAATCCACACCAGAAACAGTGCTCCATGGCCTCTGCCCCTAAGAGTTCAAGTGTCCAGCCCTGAGAAGAATTCTACACACACATACAGAGGATTATGTAACTCCATCCCCTTATCCTTGTTGGTAAACAACCAGCATTGCGTAACACTAATGTACTGTCTTTCCAAATTTACGTTCAAGTGGCAAAGGACCTTCCAGAGCTCTACGAGGTGCAGTTTGCAGAAAAACAAAAACAGTAAAAATATGCTGGACCAAATCTAGATACACTGGTGTTCCCAAAGGTTTGGGAAGTGCCACTTCTGGCCTGAGAGGGCTCTGGGCTTTGGGGGCTGCCCGGTGGGGGCCCGTCTCCTAGGCAGGGTGGCCCCACCTTCTCCCCAGACAGCACCCCTTGTGGCTTTACTCAAGCAACAGTGTTGAACCTCTGGTTTCTGTGATTTATGCTGTAGCCAGGCTCAAGCATCTGCTTGCCTGTAAAACTCCACTTTCTTTGCTATTACCAGTATATTTCCTTTTTTTCTCTCCAGTATTCCTGCATTCTAATTCTTCTCGCCCCTTCCCCAAGTCTTCCGAGGTGGATGGTGTAGACACGCACAGCAAGGGCCAGAGAGGATCAACTCTGCCCCCAGGCCTCTCGTGGCCTTTGCTGGGGGTTCATGGGTCTAGGGATTTCAGGGACCGACACAAAGTAAAAACAATCATCCCTAAAATTGGAGTGAGAAAAGAGAATTCTTGTGAGTCGCGATATCTCCCAAGTCAGGACAAGTTTACAGGGTCCCTTTTGTTCCATAAATGGTCCACTTCTCTAGTCCCCTGCCCCGTCTGTGTCCTGTGGGTCACTTTGTTGGGAAGCTGTCTCCACTCTAGTCACTAATTACTTATACGCGGGGCCACCCCATAAAGGTTGCATTCATTTTTCTTTTTCTTTTTGTCTCAGTGATTTTCATCACTAAAAACCCACAGGGACAGATTTTGCGGGCAGGACCAATTCCCCGCTCATTAATTAGTAAAAACCTGGTCTAATTCGTCCAGATGGTACATTTCGTTACGGGGAGCTCCAGCTGGCCTGTGTGGCTCTTCGGTGTCATTTGATGGCATGCGCCAACTGATACAGGTGTCTTTGCTGACATTTTAATAGTCACTGGGGGTGTGTCAAGTGGCAAGGAGTGGAGGCCAACAAGCTGTCAGGAGGGCGGACTCCTGGTAAGAGGCTGCACAGGGGAGCCCTTTCCAACTCGATTTTATTTCCATCCCGTTGGCATCGCCCACAGGGAAGAACATCTCTGAGCACTGGCTGAGCTGTCTGCAACTCAGTGCGAAGTTGGACAAACCAAACTTTACAAAGGGAGGTGGAACGAGGTGCCCCAAATCATGGAGATGCAGGGACTGGTTACCAAAACCACAGACCGGAAACCCGTTAACCACCCGCACAGCCTTGGCATGCCTCGATTTCCTTTTTTGTAAAGTGAGGCATGACGTCTCTCCCTTTGGATGGTGGGTGAGGACCAAGAGGCCCAGCGCCTGCCCATGGTGAGTCGAGGCCAGGGAGGCAAAGGCCTCTTCTTTTTTTTTTTTTGAGATGGAGTCTCACTGTGTCGCCAGGCTGGAGTGCAGTGGTGCAATCTTGGCTCACTGCAACCTCCACCTTCCGGGTTCAAGCGGCTCTCCTGCCTCAGCCTCCCAAGTAGCTGGGATTACAGGCCTCTTCTAATAAAGGAGCTGTACAGTGGAGGTATCAGGACTGTGGTTGTGTGGAGCCGGATCCTTCTCTGTGGTGGGGGCTGAATGTGCAATGTAGGACATTTTGCAGCCGTCCTGGTGACCTCTACCCACCCACGAGATGCCAGCAGCACCCTCTGCCTCTAACCCAGTGTGACAACCAAAAATGTTTCTTGATGTTGTCAAATGTCCTCTGGGGACAAAACCAGCCCGAGTTGAACCACTGCTCTTAGGCTTCTCCGTGGCCCTCACCTGCACTCTCACCTGGACCTGGGGGCCAGCTTCATCAGCTCCCATTTCACAGGTGCGCACACCTGGAGAGGTGACGTACTTGGCTTAAGGTCAGGGAAGACACCTGGAGAGGTGACACACTTGGCTTTCATTCTAGGTCTCCTGACCCCCACCCGCCAAACCAGAGCTCACTCCATGAATTCAATACGCATCCAGAATTAGGGAGGTGGCAGAAAGGAGACTGGGCTTCTTTGTACAAAATAGAAATACCCGGGTGCCCAGGTTGCTCTCCGTTGGTGGAGGTGGTGGTACCCTCACGGCCTGGGTGCACTGAGCCTGCTCTGCCCCTCAGTTGGCCCAGTACAAATCTCTGCATTCAGAGGGTTCTAATAAGTGCTATTGACTCAGGAACAGCCCAGGGGAGGGAAGGCGGCATGGAAGCAGTGACCAGTCATGACTCAGGGCCATTGTGAGCGCCAGCAGCCACCGTCCCGTGCCCACGCCAGCCCCACGCTGCCGGGCAACCCGAGTAGGGCAGAAACAGAGACCAAACAGGTAAATGATGTCACCTCCCAAAAGCAGCTTGGGCTGTAATTACCCCCCCGGGGAAGATGTGCCTGGGGAATTTACAACCAAGATACGGGGAGGGGGCGGGGAGACTGGCCACGGTCTTTTCCTTCCCTCCCATGATGTCAGCGCCGGAGCAGAGGCTGGCCAACCACAGCCTGGGCTCTGAAAGTGCCAGCCAAAGCTCTGACATGGGGCCAAAACATGAAGTTCTGTTGGGGGGGATTTTTTTTCCCCTCCAACAGAATCCACGGGCATCCCATTTCCATAGGAGGGTTTTCAGATTCTTAATGTGTTTTGTGAACCCAAGGCTTGCCTTCTGAGAATCCCAAGAGCTTTAAAGCACACCCGGGGCAGCTGAGACCCCGGCCAGGCCACTGCCTCCTGGAAGCCTTTCCGGTCCAGCTCAGACGGCATTGCTCCCCTCTGCTCCTTCCCCCCGTGGCTCCAGCCACTCAGGTTCCCTCTGTCCACCATCTTCAGTTTTTCAGGCTTCATTTCTGCACTCTTTACTCTCCTTCCCATCCTTGGCACACTATAGATTTTCCCCATTTATGTTTATTTATTTAACAAGCAGCCGTGCAGTGCTTACTATGAGACAGCACGGTGCCAAGTTCTTTACAAATATTAAGTCGCGCTCTTAGGGTGATTATAGCCACCTGCAAGTGCGTTCATACAGACGCACACTCCTGGATCCTTTCTCGGGAGGTGTGGGAAGAAGTGTAGATGAAATCACAGCTGCCTCCTCTCCAGTGACTCTGCAGGAGGCACAGCCTTCCTCCCCCGGATGATGGGTGCATTGGCATCAGACACCCAGCCGGTGGGGACAGGGGCCGCCTCCCCGCCGCAGAACAGCACCTGCCCACCCTGCCAGACAGAGCCTCCAGCTGCCCACCACTGCTTTAGTTCTTCTTCCTGGGATTTGAAAGAATAAATGCTCCAGATCGCTGTCAGTTTCCTTTCACCAGCTCACTTCCCGAGAATAAGGAACTTCCACCTCGCAGAAGTGCCAGCCTCAGTCTGAGCTTGTGCCACTCCAGAGGGACGAAGCTGACCTTTGCGGCTACTTCTGAGCCCCTGCCCTGACTGTATTTTCTCCCCAGACACGACGCAGCTTCTGATAGAGAAGGACAGGTCCTGGTCCTCCTGGCCTCTGGTCCGAGGGGATGAAGGTGACTTAAGGCCCCAAGGCAGAGGAGCTGGGACTTGAGTTGGCACTCCTACACTGTTGAGGGCACATGAACTCCACGAGAGCTGCTCTCCGCAACAGACTTATCCCTGCACCTCCATGGGGTGTGTGCCGGGCAAGCGCACCAAAGTGCATCGTTCCCTCTGCGTCGTTGACCCGCCCACGACACCAATTTCCCTAAAGACCCATCTCTAAGGCCTGAGATGGAGCCTAAAGTGACAGGCACTGGCTGCGGCAGGCGTCTCACTCTGGAGCGAATCTTCTGGGTCCTCATCACACCCTCCCTTCCCCAAAGCCAAGGAAGCCACAGCTCCTGGTCTCACCTGTCCCACCAGCTAAAAATGGCCTTTTACACTTTAAAAAAAAAATTAATTTCTTGAGATGGAGGCTTGCTCTTGTTGCCCAGGCTGGAGTGCGATGGCGCGATCTCGGCTCACTGCAACCTCCGCCTCCAGGGTTCAAGCGATTCTCCTGCCTCAACCTCCCAAGTAGCTGGGATTACAGGCACCCAACAAGGCGAATTTTTGTATTATTAGTAGAGACGGGGTTTTACCACGTTGGCCAGGCTGGTCTTGAACTCCCGATGTCGGGTGATTCGCCCAGCTTGGCCTCCCAAAGTGCTGGGATGAGAGGTGTGAGCTACCTCACCCGGCCTCGTTCACTCATTCTTTTCCATCCCTACCTCCTCCAACCCCTTCCCCACTTTGTATTTCTCCATGGAATCTGCCAGTCCTTGTCTGTGGAGGAAGCCGCTTCATCATCTTCTTTTCCCGTCCGCCTCCCCTCACCCTCCTTGGCTAGAATGGTGGCTCCAGGCGATTTTGTCATGATTTGATGGCTCATTTTCATGCCTGAAAATGACGTGAGCCACAGAGACCTAGAAAAATGCACAGAATTGAGCCAGTTATTCAACAGAGTTGGGCCCCAAGGCGCGTTGACTCTTAAAACATAAGAAGGGTCTCCTGTAAGATCTGGCCAAAAAACAGAAACCAAGCAAAACAAATAAATTAACAAAAAAGACCTAAGGAGGGGAGGAGGGGAGAGCGTGAGATAGAGTGGCCTCTGAAACAGACGCCTTTGAGACAGACAGCGCCGCTGATCTTTGCAGAATGAGTTAATGGCCAACAGCGAATTAACTCAGTCATTTCAATCCCTTTGCTTGTGTAGACAAAACCCAAAGGTCCATGTCCTACAGAGCTAGTAAGTACATGCATGCACACACGTGCATGTGTGCACACCCACTTTCACGCATACACACATGCCAACTCATCCCGAAGGGTTAAAAATGGACCCGACAGGGGACCTCCTCCCCAAAGGCACACATAATCAGTGGTTCCCGTGTCCATCTAGAAGTCTTTCCTGAATACAGACATTTAAGATCTGTAAGCGCGTCACAACCCACATCCTCCAAGACACGTGGTTATATAGAGCCCAGGGGCCCTGGGGCTGCCTGCCCCGCCTCTCACACAGACCATCATTTTCCAAAAGCTATTCCTGAGACTCAGCGTCCCTGCCTCTTAAACATGAACAATTATGTCTGGAATCAGGCTTTCTGGAAAAATCAAGTGCCCCCGTCCCCCTTTAAGCTCATCACAGCCCAGATCCTCCAGGTTAAACATCTCAAATCTGTTTCCCTTAAACCCCTCGGATTTTCGCTCCACTTTTTTATGCTCAGCTTAAGCACCTTGAGATATTCTTGGCCATCCGCTCCTCCGTTCCTGTTTCCTTCCAGTTAGATGGAGAAGCCTTTCCTCCAACCTTAGAGGGACCCTTTCAAAGCCACAGTCTCCTGGATCTCTCTGCAGAACGCACTCCCCGGTTCCTTCAGGTCACATTTCAGAAGAGAAAGCTGACCCTCTCCTTGGTCAGGGAGGACGCTGGGACTCCCAATTCTTTCCAAAAGGAAAACAGGGTAAGAGAAAAGAACTCCCAGCTCATGCTCCCCTGTGAGTGGATTCAATGGCCTGTTCCATAAGGCAGAGGGGCCCTGTGAAGGGGAACATTCTGCCACCTAAGGGGTCCTGAGGCAGGAAGCCCGGCCTTCATAGATGCACCTAAGAAAAGACATGGGTCTGGCCCCCCCTGTTCCTCGGAGCTGGATGAGTCTGCAGCAGCCGGTGACATTGGGGGCCAGCTTGCAGAGAGCATGGTGACATCCTTCCTTCCCTACTGCTGCCTGTCACGGCCTTGTTTACCTTGGGGACCAGAGAGGGATTGTTTTTCCTTAAATGAGCACAGGGACACCCCCCACCTGCCTTCCTACCACTTCAGAACAGTTGGAGGAGTGGGCTGGGGAAAGAGTGGGGGGTGTGCCAGGGAGAGAGCCCCTTACCAGGGAGCAGACACAGGCCAACGCCCTCCTCCTCCCAGGAGTTAACTGTATTCTCTCGGGCTAGACTTCAGTTCCCTGGGCGCTCTGACCCTCCCTCCTGCCCTGCTCTCACGTCTCCAGGGTCTTCCCTGGCCCTGATCCCAGCCCCTTCCTCTGCGCCCCCCATCTGTTATCTGACAGCGTGTTCTCCCTGCACCAGGAAAGGAGGGACCTCTGTCTTTTGCTGTCTGTATTCTCAGGACCTAGCCAGCCAGGCACACAGTAGGCATGCAAAATATCTTTTGGAAGGATGAACCCCTGAGTGAATGGACACCGTGTCCTTTGTCCATGTCCACGGATTCTGCTAGGCACCTGCCTAGCAGAGCGTGATAGAGTTTATCCACGGGTCAAGGTCTACCCACTCAAACAGCCCCTGCGCGGCTACTTGCTTCTTAACAGGAGGCTGTGGCATCTCCACAAACAGATTCTCCCCAGGGGCAAGGATGGGGTTGCTGTCTTAACATTTTCCAGCTGGCGGGGCTGCCGGGGAAAGCTGCTGAGGCCACTGCCACCCATCACAAAAGTCCCATTGAGAGCTGGGCCTTCTCCAACATGAGTGTTCTGTCCGGGGAGGAGGTGGGCTGGGCCTTCCTGGCAGGAGCATGCCCCCTCCACAGGGGCAATCGGTGTATTTATGAAGGTCCTACTATGTGTTGAGCTGTGAGCCCAGGGCACGGACCCACAGGTGTGGGGCTGACAGTCGTCCAGAAGTCAGAAAACCAACAGCCACAGAAAAGTGCAGAAGGACCAGGGAAGGAAAGGTGACAGCCAGTGCCGGAAGGCTTTGCAGAGGGAGTGGCTTCTCAGCTGAACCCTAAAAGGTCATTGGGAACTGGGAAGATCAAGAGGAGGGGTTGAGCGCCCCAAGCCACGGTTGAGGGTGGGGACGCCAAGGGACAGGAAGGCTGGGAAGGCCTCGGAGCTGCCCGTGCATCCAACGGGTGCCTGTGAGCACCTTCCCCAGGGTGCCAGGCACTGGGCAAGAAGCAGCCAGCAAAATACGCGTGACTCCTTGTCCTCTTAGTGCTGCCGTCCAGCGAGGGGCAGGCAGACCATCGACAAAACAAGTGAGTGACATGGCACGTGGGTGCTCAGAGGCCGTTAAGCCCCACGGGGCAGAGGGGTTTGGTGCGGCTGGAAGGTGGGGACAGCAGCTTGTCACGATGGCCAGGACAGAGCGTGCTCTGTGAGGGCCCTTCACCGCTCGGCTATATATGACTGCTCTGTGTAAGGAAACTGGAAAGACTCAGACAACCAGCCTCCATTTTTATACAAATAAAAAGATTTCTGGTCACGTGAGTTAGGAAAACAGCAGTGCCCATCATGACCCCTGGACACCCCGGACAAAGTGCGTCTCCATCGGGGGGTTGCTTTTTCAAGTTTGTTTTGGGTCCCCTTGCACGGGCCTTGGAGTAGTGACAGGCACTGCCTCGGCTGGACTCGCAGCATCCGGGCCGGGGCAGAGCGTCCCTTCCGGGGCTCACCGGTCTATGACTATGGTCAGGTTGTGCCAGGGCCAACTCCAGGGTTCTATGCTCCACCGTGGAGTTACAGCGATGGGGTGGCTGCATCCCTGTCGCTGAAGGAGATCTAATCTCCACTGGAGACCAGGCGTCTCTCCTGTGCCGTCATTCAGGGAGGCCAAAGTCAGGGCTGCCACCCACCCCCAACCAAATAACCAAGGAGAGGAGGATCCCATGTACCCTCGACACATAGCAAGCGCTCGGCAAGTGTCTGTGGGGGGGATTGTCCTCGGAGACTGTTGGGCATGGCTGATTCATCCATCAGAATGGAACTTTCTAGACAGTGATGAGGGGTGCCAGGCACAGGCCTCTTCCCTCCCTGTCCCTGCAGCCTTGCAGGGTATCTTTGGACAAGTCACTTGGGCTCTAGGGCCTCTGTTTCCAACTCAGTCCCAATAAGAAGACAGGCTGTCGGGATGTTGAGAGTGGGCCCAAAACACCCAGCATGGGGTCCCTTGGGAATGCAAGCTCAGGGCCAGGGACCTCGGTGCCCACGAGGGCAGCTCGGCTTCTGGCCCTCTGCTCATAACCACTGTTTATTATCACAGCTGTCACAGATTCAGCCATCTGCTCCAGTGACCTCCAAACCTGTCACTCATTCATTCACACAATGGACATTCATTCATTCATTCATTCACTCATTCATTCATTTATTCACTCATTCGTTCAGCAAACTCTTCTGTGTGTTAAGACACAGAGCTGGGGCTGGGTCATGGAAGAAACAGTGCAAACAAGTCCCTGCTCTACTCCCACGGAGCTTACCTTCTAGCAGGGAGGCACCAAAACCAGAAGGCAGAAAGGCAAACAGAGGCACACGTGGGGATATTAGATGGTGTGACCGCTATGGAGGCTGGAAGAAGGAAGGGGGACGGCGGGCTGGTGAGTGTGGGGGCCGGTGCGGGGGCACATGATGTGGGTGGCCATGGAAGGCCCTTCTGAGGAAGTGACGTCTGAGCAGATGTCTTCTTCCCAGGCGCCAGCCCTGAGAAGATCTGGGGTGGAACATGACAGGCAGTGGCACAGCCAGGTGAAGGCCATGAGGCTGGGAAGAGTTCTGTGTTCTGGGGACAAGTGCTGAGGTCAGCCAGGCTGGGGCACCCTCCCCCGGAGGGGATGGTGGGGAACAAGGGCAGAGAGGAAGTGGGGAGGGCCAGGCCTGCAGGGCTTTCAGGTCAGGAAGGAACTGGGATCTTCTGCTGGACAGAGGGGCTGGAAAGGCAGCCCCCACAGGGGACCAATGCCCTCTGAGCTGTGAGGTCACGATGGTCCCTGGGCTGCTCCTGCATTCAGTGAGCTGGGGGTAGGTCCCAGGAACCACATTTTAGCCAGGGCCCCCAGGTGTTTGGTCTGGCACAGCCCTGACAATATGCAAAGCCTCCTCTAGTGATGGCTGAATCCAGGAGACCCCAACCCCTAGGATGGAAACCCTGCCACCTCTGGAGGCAGCCGATGACTCTTGGGGCACCCCCACCCCGCTCAAAGGAAATGGGCTTCACCGAGCCAGCCCCAGCCCTAGGAATGGAGCCACACAGGATTGCTCCTTTTCACAAGAAAAAAAAGAGTCAGCCATCTTAGAAAGCTCCCTGCGTTCTCACCTTGCCCAGCCAAGCAGCCTCAGTTCCCCTGATCCCTGCACCTGGCTGGGCTCCAAGTCACTCTCAACCACATATTTTAAAAGTCCTTTGTCCCAGACTATGAATGGCATGCAAACCGATCGAGGACTGGGGGTGGCAGCTTGTGTGTGTGACTGCTTGGGCTCTGGAGGGTCCTTCTAAGGTCAGCTCCCCACCCCCACCCCCATTTTCCTGTAATGGCCCCAAATGTCTGTAACGCAGCCCTAAGCTTTTCATCTGCCAGTGAGACTCAGAGAGCAAATAGCTCAAGGAAAGACAAACGATGGATCAAATTCATACGAAAGTATAAATGACTTTCTTCTCCCAGATAACTTTGGTAGTGAACAGGACAATCGGCATCAGGCCCACAGACAGCGAGAGAGGGAAGGGGTGGAGGAAGAGAAGAACCCCCATGGCAAGGGGAAAGGGAAGAAGGAAGAGGCGTCGGGGGAGGGGGACAAGGAAAACCTTTATTTCCTGCTCATTTGGCGCGGACTGAGCCAGCTCCTCCCTACCCACTGCCCCAGACAAGAAGGCCAGCAAGGCTAGGGCGGGGGCCAGCATGTGTCCCATCCCAGGGGCAGTATTAAAGTTTCCCTCAGTCCAGGGCATCCATCTGAAACATCGGGGCAAAAACAGAACAGAGAACAAAGAGAACAAGGTTAAGACCACGGAGGCACGCAGGGACGGAGAAACGATTTCTCAGCTGCGCGTCTGCCCTTTGGAGACTCCTCCCTGCCCATCTGTGTGGCTGGGGTCTGAGAACCCCCACCAGGAGGGTGAAGGGGAGTGAAAAGGAGTGAAGCAGAGACCTGGGGCTGTTCCCGGAGAATGTATGTGAGATCCAGGGGCTGGCGGAGAGGCCAGTGGCTTCCGGATGGCCCAGCCTCCATCAGGCAGGACCTGCCCCTGCAGGCCAGAGCTGCAACCGATGAGCGTGATACAGGGAGCCTGAGGCGAGTAGGGTGAGCTCCGCCTGATATTCCATGAGCTTCCTTCCCTCCCTCAGCCATCAATCCCCCAGGGCAGTGAGAGGGTCCTCTCAGCTGTGCCCAGCCACAGAAACAGCTTCCGTGCCTTGGGAAAAAAATGATGTTGGCAGGTTGTACCTCATTCACACTCATGAATCTACTCCGAAGTCTAAAGACATTTTTCCCTAGGTAAAGAAGAAAGAGGAAACAAAGAAAAGGGAAGGACAGAAAAAAAAAAAAAAGACAAGTGAGAACAAGGGAAAGAGAGAGCAAGATCCAGAGGCAGAGAAGACCCGAGTCTGAGGCGGGGGCGGGCATGTGCCCTGTGGGTCTGAGGCATGTTCCTTCATGTCACATGTTGGTGCTGGTGGTGACCTGATTTTGACTCATCCAAAAAAATGATCAAAAGAGGGAAACAAAGAGTAGATAGGACCAGGTCTTATTTCTCCAGAGCAAACGGGGTTCTGAAGAGCTGGGTTCTCGGGATTTGGAGTGCCCATCTTCAGAGGATTGCAGGGGTCCTCTTAGGAGCTTGGCATTTTTGCTAACACGTGTAATGAGGCATCAAGAAAATCATGGGTGAGGTACTTGGGGACCGCTTGGCTTCCTGGCAAAGGGCAATGTGGTAAGACTTGCATTCACATTAATTTAACCTCATCTTTAAGAAAGGCAAAAGTTGCTCAGCTAACACGCATGCTCCTGCTTCGAGGTCACTGGTTTCCACACCACTGTGGGGGAATTGGGATCTTTCTGATAAGATGACTGGTCTGGTCCCGAGGAGCTGGAATTCTCCCTGATCTTGCCCCGCTCTACCGCCATCCCATTCTTTCCTCCCCTCCCTGCCTTCATTCGACAAACATAATAGACACATTCTGGTTGGTGGCACTTTCCTGCCCCAGGAAGTCCAGTGTCTTGTCCAGTTGTTACAGAGTGCTGGTCTAGTCCTCTCTGCATCACCCAGGGAGCTTTCAAATATCCAGATTCTAGGACTTCACACTCAGAGACGCTCAACAGTCCCTCCTGGGCTCAGAGGACAGGCAGGTTTGGGAACCCGCCCAGCCTCATGGAGGATAGACATGCATGCAGGTGACCGCAATGCCAGAAGCCCCTTTCTGAGACAGGCATGGAGCCATGGAAATCCAGGGCAGGGGACGCTGGGCCAAGTTCCAGAGGGAAAGCAGCTCCCGAACCCTCCCCAGCTTACCCTAGCATGATCCGTTCAGAATACTCAGCCCCCGAGCACAGGAGTTCTCCATCTTTCTGCTTTATCTGTGTCTACCGGGGGATCCTCCCACAGCAAATGGTTCTTGTCCTAAATATGCCCCATTGCATTTTTATCATTTAAAAAAAATCAGTGAAGCAGTGACTATCTAGATGAGCACTCTGTACCTTTTTAACCTCCAGGCCGGGCGCGGTGGCTCAAGCTTGTAATCCCAGCATTTTGGTAGGCTGAGGCTGGAGGACCACCTGAGGTCAGGAGTTTGAGACCAACCTGGCCAACATGATGAAACCCTGTCTCTACTAAAAATACAACATTAGCTGGGTGTGGTGGTGTGCATCTGTAATTCCAGCTACTCAGGAGGCTGAGACAGGAGAATCACTTGAACCTGGGAGGTGGAGGTTGCAGTGAGC